>JAODAL010003510.1:0-172464 GCA_025379985.1 Phyllomedusa bahiana
GGGTATTCCTGTTATTTCTTTCTTCCCTATCTTAGCCTATGTTCACATTACTGTTGTATGCTTGGAGATTCTGTTGGTATTTCTGTCAGACTTAATGGGAGGAACAGATCAGCTTTCTGCTCTGTTCTTCCAATCAAAAAGACGTCACGACGGAACACAAGTATAAACTAAATGGCACCATCAGCCTGCAGCATGAACAAGAAGCCCGGGGCCTAAAACGGGTAAACCAAACCCCACACCAAACGGGGAAGTGAGCCTGAAAGCTGAAAAAAACACCCCACCGGAAAACAGGAAGGGGTTTAGTAATAAGTTGTAGAACCGCCGACAGCCTAAACAGGAAATAGACGCCTTTTTGCTATAGAAAAAACCCAAAAGGTTTAACAGGAAGGGGGAAAAAGAAATAAGCTGAAGAACCGCCCCACACCCTTTTAACAGGAAGGGGGAGAAATTAACTGAAAAAAAAAGCCCACCCCTTTAACGGGGAACCCCTGGAAGGGTTTGTGAAAGGCAGGATCTGTGAAATAGCTTGGTGGGAAATCCCCTTTAAGAGGAATGTGTTGGGATTTATCGCCAATACTGCCAGTACATATAAAAGGTGGCAGTGGAGATCTGCCTGCTTTGGATTTTTTTGTGGTTTTCCCTTCTGCGGGTTTTTGGGCAATTTAAGGAAAGAGAGGGGGTTGGATTAAAGGGGAAAACCCTTGGCGGGTGCCCCCCGCATGGAAATGCTTTAAGTGTGTATTTTGAAAAGTTGGAAGGTAACGTACGCCACAGCTGCTTTCCTCAGATTCTGCCCCCTCCACTCTTTTTGTGATTCATTCTTAATCCTTCTTACAATAGAGTTTGGACTTTAAATTTTATCAGTCAGAGGGGTGTGGGCGAACGGGGTAAAAAACTGCCCCAGTGCCAAAATAAAAGGGGAACTTTAAAAATTTTCAGTGAGAAAAGGACAGAGCAGCCCCAAAGTTACACTCAGAGTATTACACTTCCTAGTATATTTGTAATAAGCACCACTAGCTGCAGGTTTTATCATTATTGCTCCAAAACTGGTTTTCCCATAAAAAACGAAAATGGGGGATTTCGGGGGACCCCTGGGGGGGTCGCGCGGAAGCGTATAGGGCATTTTTCTCAACCCCCCCGGTCCTAAAACCCCACCCCAACAGGTCAAGTTTTCAAAATTTCCTCAGAAATTCCCACAGGGGGATATCATTATTGTCAGTGCTTTTCTGGGGAGATCCTGAAAACTACCTGTTGGTGGGTCCTGGGGGACTGGAGTTAGGAAAAAAAACCCGGTTAGGAGTCCCCCCTGGCTGGTCTTGGGGGGGGTGTGGATGCGTCTCTGGAGTCAAGTGGATGGTCTTTGGGAGTCGCGAATAATTCGTCTCGGGAGTGGAGTGGGTTGGGGTAACCCCCGGGAGTGGTGTGGAAAGCCTCTCGGGAGTGGCCTGGATGGGCCCCCAGGAGTCGCCTGGTTGGTCTCGGGAAATCGCCTGGGTGCGTTCGGGGGGGCCCCTGGATTTCCCCTTTTGGGGGTCGCCTGGATGGCCCCCTAGGGTCGCCCTGGATGGTTTTCGGGAATTTGGGGTGATGCGTCTCGGGGGTACGTTGGGTGCGTCTCGGGGGGTTCCCGTGGTGCTTCCCGGGAGTGGCGGGGGATGCGTTTGGGGGAGTGGGTTTGGGTGCGTTTGGGGGGTCACCTTTGGGGCGTCTCGGGAGTCCCCGGATTTCTCGGGAGTCCGAAAAGGATGCTCTCGGGGAATCCCCAGGATGCTTCTCGGGAGTGGGGGGGTTCCCTCTCGGGAGGGGCCGGGAAAGGTTTAGGGCGGGGATCCCCTGGAGTCCCAAGACCCACTCAACCCGGGGGAGCTTTTTTGGGGGTTTTTCCCTTTAGCTTCCGGGAACCCCTTTTGGCCCAAGTCCCCTTCTGTGGGAGATCCTAAAAACATGACCTTTTTTTGGTGGGTCCCGAGGAATGGATTTAGAAACACTGGTCTAGGGGGTCGCGTAATTCGTCCGGGAGTGGGTGATTATCTCGGGAGTCACTGGATATATCTTGGGATTCGCGTGGATGCTCTCGGGAGTCACGTGAATGCGTCTCGGGGAGTCGCGGGCCTCGGGATGCGTTCGGGTTTCCCCGGGGAGAGTCGCCGGATGGTCTCGGGAGTCCGTGATGCGTCTCGGAGTCGCCTGGATGCGTCTCGGAGTCGCAGGATGCGTCTCGGGAGTCGTGAATGCGTCTCGGGAGTCGCCAGGATGCGTTTCGGGAGTCGCGTGAGATGCGTCTCGGGAGTCGCCTGGATGCGACTCGGGAGTCGCCTGGATGCCTCTTGGGAGTCGTGCGGATACCTCTCGGGAGTCGCGCGGATGCATCTCGGGAGTTGCGCGGATGTGTATAGGGCAGTGTTTCTCAACTCCGGTCCTCAAGACCCACCAACAGGTCATGTTTTCAGGATTTCCTCAGTATTGCACAGGTGATATCATTATTGTCAGTGCATTCTGTGGGAGATCCTGAAAACATGACCTGTTGGTGGGTCCTGAGGACTGGAGTTGAGAAACACTGGTCTAGGGAGTCGCGTACATGCGTCTCGGGAGTGTGGGGGTGGATGATCTCGGAGTCACGTGGATATATCTTGGGATTCGTCGGGATGCATCTCAGAGTGGCGTGATGCGTCTCTCGGGATGGTCTCCTGGATGCGTCACGGGATTCGCCTGGATGCGTCTCGGGAGTCGCCTGGATGCGTCTCGGGAGTCTCGTGAATGCGTCTCGGGAGTCGCCAGGATGCGTCTCGGGAGTGGAGTGGATGCGTCTCGGGAGTGGCGTGGATGCCTCTCGGGAGTGGCCTGGATGCCTCTCAGGAGTCGCCTGGATGCGTCTCGGGAGTCGCCTGGATGCGTCTCGGGAGTCGCCTGGATGCGTCTCGGGAGTCGCCTGGATGCGTCTCGGGAGTCGCCTGGATGCGTCTCGGGAGTCGCCAGGATGCGTCTCGGGAGTCGCGTGGATGCGTCTACCTGGAGGTTTGGCGTGGATGCGTCTCTGGAGTCACGTGGATGCGTCTCTGGAGTCGCGTATTTGCGTCTCGGGAGTGGCGTGGATGCGTCTCGGGAGTGGCGTGGATGCGTCTCGGGAGTCGCGTGGATGCGTCTCGGGAGTCGCGTATATGCGTCTCGGGAGTCGCCTGGATGCGTCTCGGGAGTGGCGTGGATGCGTCTCGGGAGTGGCGTGGATGCGTCTCGGGAGTGGCGTGGATGCGTCTCGGGATTCGCGTGGATGCGTCTCGGGATTCGCGTGGTTGCGTCTCGGGAGTGGCGTGGATGCGTCTCGGGAGTCGCCTGGATGCCTCGCGGGAGTCGCCTGGATGCCTCGCGGGAGTCGCCTGGATGCCTCGCGGGAGTGGCATGGATGCGTTTTGGGAGTGGCGTGGATGCCTCTCGGGAGTGGCGTGGATGCCTCTCGGGAGTCCCGTATATGCGTCTCGGGAGTCTTGTGGATGCGTCTCGAGAGTCGCGTGGATGGATCTTGGGAGTGGGGTGGATGCGTCTCATGAGTCGCGTGGATGCGTCTTGGGAGTCACGTGGATGCGTCTTGGGAGTCACGTGGATGCGTCTTGGAAGTCGCCTGGATGCGTGTCGGGAGTCGCGTGGATGCGTCTTGGAAGTCGCCTGGATGCGTGTCGGGAGTCGCGTATATGCGTCTCGGGAGTCGCCTGGATGCGTCTCGGGAGTCGCCTGGATGCCTCGCGGGAGTGGCCTGGATGCCTCGCGGGAGTCGCGCGGATGCCTCGCGGGAGTCGCGCGGATGCGTATAGGGCAGTGTTTCTAAACTACGGGACTCAAGACCCACCAACAGGTCATTGTTTCAGGCTTTCCTAAGGATTGCACAGGGGATATCATTATTGTCAGTGCATTCTGTGGGAGATCCTAAAAACATGACCTGTTGGTGGGTCCTGAGGACTGGAGTTGAGAAACACTGGTCTAGGGAGTCGCGTACATTCGTCACGGGAGTGGTGTGGATGTATCTCGGGAGTCACGTGGGATATATCTTGGGATTCGCGTGGATGCATCTCGGGAGTCACGTGAATGCGTCTCGGGAGTCGCCTGGATGCGTCTCGGGAGTCTCGTTGCTGCGTCTCGGGATTCGCCTGGATGCGTCTCGGGAGTCGCCAGGATGCGTCTCGGGAGTCTCGTGAATGCGTCTCGGGAGTCGCCAGGATGCGTTTCGTTAGTCGTCTGGATGCGTCTCGGGAGTCGCCTGGATGCTTCTCGGAGTCCGCCGTGGCTGCGTCTCGGGAGTCGTCTGGCTGCGTCTCGGGAGTCGCCTGGACTACGTCTCGGGAGTCGCGTGGATGCGTCTTGGGAGTCGCGTGGATGCGTCTCGGGAGTCGCCTGGATGCGTCTCGGGAGTCGCCTGGATGCGTCTCGGGAGTCGCGTGGATGCGTCTCGGGAGTCGCCTGGATGCGTCTCGGGAGTGGCGTGGATGCGTCTCGGGAGTCGCCAGGATGCGTCTCGGGAGTCGCCTGGATGCGTCTCGGGAGTCGCCTGGATGCGTCTCGGGAGTGGCGTGGATGCGTCTCGGGAGTGGCGTGGATGCGTCTCGGGAGTGGCGTGGATGCGTCTCGGGAGTGGCGTGGATGCCTCTCGGGAGTCCCGTATATGTGTCTCGGGAGTCGTGTGGATGCGTCTCGAGAGTCGCGTGGATGGATCTGGGATTGGCGTGGATGCGTCTCGGGAGTCGCCTGGATGCGTCTCGGGAGTCGTCTGGATGCGTCTCGGGAGTCGCCTGGATGCGTCTCGGGAGTCGCCTGGATGCGTCTCGGGAGTCGCCTGGATGCCTCTCGGGAGTCGCCTGGATGAGTCTCGGGAGTCACGTGGATGCGTCTCGGGAGTGACGTGGATGCGTCTCGGGAGTCACCTGGATGCGTCTCGGGAGTGGCGTGGATGCGTCTCGGGAGTGGCGTGGATGCGTCTCGGGAGTCTCGTGGATGCGTCTCGGGAGTCGCCTGGATGCCTCTCGGGATCCCTGGATGCGTCTCGGGATTCGCCTGGATGCGTCTCGGGAGTCGCCTGGATGCGTCTCGGGAGTCTCGTGGATGCGTCTCGGGATTCGCCTGGATGCCTCTCGGGAGTCGCCTGGATGCCTCTCGGAGTCCTGGATGCGTCTCGGAGGTCCTATTGCGTCTCGGGAGTCGTGGATGCTCTCGGGAGCGCCTGGATGCGTCTCGGGAGCGGCGTGGATCGTCTTTGAGGAGTCGGGTGGATGCGTCTCGGAGGGCCCTGGATCGTCTCGGGGGTCCTGGATGCCGTCTCGGGAGTCGCCTGGATGCGTCTCGGGAGTCGCCTTGATTCCTCTCGGAGTCGCCTGGGTTTCGTCTCGGGGGTCGCCCTGGATGCGTCTCGGGAGTCGCCTGGATTGCGTCTTCGGGAGTCGCCTGGATGCGTCCTGGGAGTCCCCTGGATGCGTCTCGGAGTCGCCTGGATTGGGGTCTCGGGGGGTCGCCTGGATGCGTCTCCGGGAGTCGCCTGGATGCGTCTCGGGAGTCGCCTGGATTGCTCCCCGGGATTCGCCTGGATGCGTCTCGGGAGTCGCCGGATTTCTCTCGGAGTCGCCTGGATGCGTCTCGGGAGCGCCTGGATGGTCTTGGAGTCGGCCTGGATGCGTCTCGGGAGCGCCTGGAGCGTCTCGGAGTCCGCCTGGATCGTCTCGGGAGTCGCCTGGATGCGTCTCGGGAGTCGCCTGATGCCTCTCGGAGTGCCTGGATTTTCTCTCGGGAGCGCCTGGATGCGTCTCGGAAATCGCCTGGATGCGTCCCCGGGATTCGGGCCGTGATGCGTCTCGGAGTCCGCTGGATGGTCCCTCGGAGTCGCGTGGATGCGTCTTTGGGAATCGCCTGGAATGCGTCTCGGGAGCGCCTGGATGCCGTCTCGGAGTCCTGGATTTTAAGTTTCAGGAAGTCCGCGTGGATGCTCTTGGGGGGTGGCGTTTGGATGCCTATTCCGGTCGAGTCACAGGATTGCCTGGGTTGCTCACTCCCGGAACCGCGCTTGTGATCTCACAAATGAGATCCTCGGGATGCGGTGGGGTCGCCTGGGGAAGCCTCTCGTTGAGCGCCTGGATCTCTCGAGGTGCCTGGATGGGCCTTCCTCCAGGATCACCTGGAGCAAATCTCGGGAGTTCCTGGAAAAAGCTCCTCTCGTGGAGGCCCGATTCCTTGGATTGCCTTTGGATGTCGGGATGCTCCTCGGGGTCCGTGACGTCTCGGAGTCGCCGTGATGCTCTCGGAAAATGGCTGTGAGGCGTATGGGAGTGCTCTGGAAATTGTCATCGGCTGGGAATTAGTGGAAAGCCTCATCGCTGGAAAATAAAATTTAAACAAGTTTTAGTATCTTCCGGAATCCCCCCCTGGAATGCGGTTTTTTTTATCTGAAGGGAAAACTTAAATGCCCCGGGAGGACCTATGCCTTCCGTGGAGTTTATGGATTACTCTCGGGAGTCCCCTTGCATTTGTTGGGAAACTTTGCCCTTAAACTGTAGGACTTTAGTCAAACGTTTTAGATCCTTCCACAAGCTTCTCACAATAGTTGGTAGGAACTTTGGCGCATTCCTCCTGACAGAACTGCTGTAACTGAGCCATGTTTGGAGGTCTCCTTGCTTGCACCGGCCTTTTCAGCTTTGCCCATAAATTTACAATAGGATTGAGATCAGGGCTTTGTGATGGCCGCTCCAAAACATTGACTTGGTTCTCCTTAAGCCACTTTGTAACCAGTTTGGCAGTAGCTTCTGGTCATTGTCCATTTGGAAGACCCATTTCCGTCCAAGCTGTACCTTCCCGGCTGATGTCTTGAGATTTTATCCAGTATTGCAACATATTCTTCTTTCCTCATGATGCCATCTATTTTATGAAGTGTGCCAGTCCCTAATGCAGCAAAACAGCCACACAACATGATGCTGCCACCATCGTGTTTCACAGTGAGGATTGTGTTCTTAGGCTTCCTAGCTTCGCCCTTTTTCTTCCAAACATAACACTGTTCGTCATGGCCAAACTGTGCCATTTTAGTTTCGTCAGACCACAGGACAGGTCTCAAGAAATGTAGGTCTCCACTGCATTTACAAACATTAATCTGGCTTTTATATGTTTCTTTAGGAATAATGGTTTCTTCCTGGCAGAGTGGCCTTTCAGCCCATTTTGATACAGTACTCATTTCACTATAGATAATGACACAATATTACCTGCTTCCGCCAGCATCTTCACAAGGTCTTTTGCTTTTCTTCTTGGGTTGATATGCACATATCGGACCAAAGCATGTTCATCTTTGAGACACAGAACCCTTCTCCTTCCTGAGCGGTATAATGGCTGGACATTCCCATCTTGTTTGTACTTGCGTATAACTGTTTGTACAGATGAACGAGGCACCTTCAGGTATCTGGAAATTGCACCCAAGGATGATGCAGACTTTTGCAAATCCACAGTTCTTTTCCTGATATCTTGGCTGATTTCTTTAGACTTACCCATGATGTTAAACACAGAAGCAGTGTGTTTCTGGTGTGGCTTAAAATACATCTACAGGTGTGTCTCTAAATAGTATCAAAGGCTTATACATTTTACTATATTTGACTGGTTTTGCAAACAAAATTTTATTTGTATTTAGAAACATTTACTCTGTAGCACTTTCACAGAATGTATAAAAACCTGGTAGTATGAGGATCCGTCATCATCCATGACTGTTCATAACCACACTGTTTGCAAAACCAGTCAAATATAGTAAAATATATAAGCCTTTGATACCATTTATTTGAAAGTGTGCAGTAAGGAATTAACGAAGAGGATGCATATGTGTCTTTTTATATACTGTATGTTAGCTTCTAGTTTCAACTGTATATTTACCACAGGTCAAAGGATTATTTTCCTGAAATTCTTTAATTTCCTGTATACGTTCTGTAGCAGTGAGCTCCCCCTAGAGGCTGTTCTAAGACTTTTGGAATTCATTGCTTATCCCTCTGTTGGGGAGCAGGGGTTGGTTTCTACATTTTCTGGACACAAGCATTGATGTGGGAAAGGCCCGAATAGCTCTGGGGACCCCTTTCATTGAGTCAGTCAACACGGAATGCCCACTTTCTTAGGTCTATCTCCAGGGTCTCCAGACCTGTCTCCAGGGATTTCAAATGTTTAATGATGCACCTACCCTTATGTTATCACTTGGCGGATCATAGAGGATTGTTTCCTAATCCTTCTAAAATACATTCACGGTTTATTTTGTGTAGTACAGTCATTTTGTCCATCCCCCATATTCACGTTTGTCGCCCCAATTTAGTGTCCATTATCTTTTGTGTTCTCTGAAAAGTCAGGTTGGCTCTAAATGACTGTAATCTTTTTTTACGACGGATGAAGCTTCTTCAGGATGAGCAAGCTTGGAATTAAGATGGGTGTATTCATAACAAGGTAGAAGAGATGCCCTAGTTACTGTTTGTATACTGTGCCGAGTACCTGCTTTAACAAACGCCCCATACACATTAGACCATAGACAGCCAGAGCCACCAGTTACGACAGGACTGGCCAACTGTATAATGTGCATGGCCAGGGGCGTAGCTACCGGGAGTGCAGAGGTAGCAGTCGCTACTGGGCCCTGCAGCCTCAGGGGGCCCAGAAGCCCTCCTGCCACATAGGAAGACACTAGTATTATGAATAAAACATAGCAGCTGGGGGGCCCAAATTCACTTTTTGCATTGGGGCCCAAGAGCTTCAAGTTACGGCCCTGTGCATGGGGGGAGGCCTTCCAACTCTTCCCGATACATGATGACATGGCAAAGAAGGATGTTGAATTTCAATGCCTGAGCTTCCTCAGAATAAGCTGCCCTTAAAGCTGACATCGCTCTCCCCAGAGAAAATGCAATCACTCTCAGCCAAGCTAGTGTTTGCATTAGGGAGTCCAGAGAACTAGTTCTATTAAAGGTGTTTGATAACCTTAAAGGGGCATTCCATTGGTTTTAAAAACTCTCCCACCACCCCCACTGTCTTAAAATGTAAAAAAGGAACTCCTCCACTCCAGCACCTTTACTCCAGTCTAACCACTCCAGTAGTCCCTGCCCCGTGTCTCCCAACGATGATATCATGTACACGACTCACGTGACCGTAAGCTAGGCACTGGCTGGGCAAAAATTTCTTTCAATTCTCGACTAGTTGACTAGTCATCATGTCGGCCTAGCCTTAACACATTGGATGAACGTTGGCCAAACACACCGATTTTGGTTCAGATAAGTGATCCAATGTATCGGAAGGTGGGAGAGATGGTATATATAAATGTTTCATTGGTTGGGCCACAATTTGTAGTCATAGCCTCAAATCCTGAGAGTTGTATTCAACATCCTAAAAATCTGGCATATCTAAAAAATTGTGTCCATTTTCGACTTACCAATCAAGTTAAGATCCTTGTAAAATTCAAGCTCATTCAGTGTCGCCCTAACCACTTTTATCTAAGGGTTACACCAAGCTACCATCAGAATATATAGAAAAACATCCAGAATATATATCCAGTAACTAAAGTCTCTGATCGGTGGCAAAGGCAGAATAGACCATTAGTGGTCACTCTCAAAGAGTCCAATTACTTTAGTTTTTTGAGGGCTGGGCACTTGAAGACAACCTTGTTGGCTTCAGGGCCATTGGTTCGGCCACAATTTGTAGTCATAGCCTCAGAGACCCAAGAGTTGGAGTCGAAGTATGTGCTGCAGCTAGGCAAATATATATTTAGAGGGTTTAAGTTAACCAAAAGGAATTCAACACTCTAAAAATCTGGCAAATCCAAAAAGTTGTGTCCATTTCCGAGTTACCAATCAAGTACAGATCCTTGTAAAATTCAAGCTCCTCCAAGGTCACCCTAACCACTTTTACATAAAGGTTTACACCGAGCTACCATCAGAGATTTCAAGTAACTGAAGTCTCTGGTCAGTGGCAAAGGCAGAATAGACTCTGTGTAAACCATAAGTGGTCACTCTCAACGAGTCCAATTATTTTCAGGTGTTTTTGGGGCTGGGCATCCCTTTACGAGTCAACCACCACTGCCTCAAAGGATTGCTCATGAAGACAACCTTGTTTAGTGGCCAATAGAGCATGACTCTCTAAAAGGAGACCCCCACCCTTAGGTCATCTATATAATCCTGTAGGCAAATATTCATTAAGAGGGTTTAAGATAATCAAGAGGAACCTGACACCCTAAAAATCTAGAATTTCAAAGTTGTGTCCGTTTCTGGCTTACCAGAATTCAAGCCCATCCAAGGTCGTCCTCACCACCATAGACCCATATATTATTTAACTTGTGAGAAGATTATTTTTGGCTGAGCTTTCCCATTAGGAGGCAACCACTCCTGTTTTGAATAAGTTGTTTATGAAGACTACCCTGTTGGCTTCAAGGCCATGAATTATCCCTTCAGTGGCCATGACTCTCAGTACAGCATGACTCTTGGTTCTGGAACATAGATGGGGGACTCACAATGGGGTTCACACCTCTATGTCATCCAAATAATCTAGTAGGACCTATTACTAGGGATTCTTGTAGTTAGTCAACCAACCCCTTTAACAAATGCGGGAGCTTAAAAGAATGTGTCATCAAAAATGACTTATTGTTTAACTCACATTTTTATGTTCAACACATTTTTTAAGAATTGTTGGCTATATTTTTTTAAATTTTCCATATCACTTTCAATATCTTTTAATAATTCTTAAGTCCTGCAGTTTCACTTTGGCCACTAAGCCTAATAATAGTCTGACACTTCCTGTTCTGTAGAGAAAGATTCTCAGTTGTTGTCATTATCGCACAAAGAGGTCAAACTAAAAGGAGACACCAGTGTGAATAGATAACACAAGATCAACCAGTCACAAGAGGAGATGCCACAGTTCACCCTTTCACCTCCCTGCACACTGATTCTTCCCAGGTCACAGAGCATGACTAGAAAACTCTCCTAGAGAAAGCGAATGGGACTGAGTCAGTCTTAAGTCTCCTATGTGCATGAAGCTGCTGTAAAGCATCTCTCTGACTGCTGTTAAAGCAGTGCAAACAAGGCCAAGTGGCCAAAGTGAAAACTGCAAGACTTAAGAATTATTAAAAAAAAAATATTGAAAGTGAGAGGAAAAATTAAAATAAAAACAACCAAACATTTAAAAAAAAAGTGTTTAACAAATGGGATT
Source organism: Phyllomedusa bahiana (assembly GCA_025379985.1). Taxonomy (NCBI): domain Eukaryota; kingdom Metazoa; phylum Chordata; class Amphibia; order Anura; family Hylidae; genus Phyllomedusa; species Phyllomedusa bahiana. The sequence continues at coordinate 11,176 of JAODAL010003510.1, forward strand.
TAAACAATGACTCATTTTTTGATGACACCTTCCCTTTAAGAATCCACCCATCTTAATGTCCTTGCTGGAGGGATCATATTTTTTTGAATGGTGGCATTGACGGACCAAGGATAAACTAACAATTTTGTATTTTGGTGGCATTACCATGTCTTCACTGTAGACTGATCGACCAATCTTCTTTGTCGCTTGCAGAATGGGTGTTTGTCTGCCTGGTCATAATTGGGACTTTCCTGTTCTTCGCCATGGTGGGCCTTTGTTGGTGCCAGTGCTGCCCACACAGCTGTTGCTGTTACGTTCGCTGTCCTTGCTGCCCAGAAACCTGCTGCTGTCCAAGAGCCTGTGAGTATCACCTGTAGTACTGCCGATTCCACCTCCTCATGCCCAGAAGGAACCCCTGACCTGCCTCCTCATCACTCTATGTACCTTTCATTTAGGAGTTTTCCCCTTTCATTTAGGGGTGTTGGATATGCCATAAATATCTGATCGGTGCAGTCCCCATCTCTTGAGAACGTCTCCATCCAGAACAGAGGAGGTCACACTTGTGCGCCATTGTCTGTTCATTTCAATAGGAGTTCTGGGTACTCATCTGTACTCGGAACTCTCATAGAACAGAATGGAGAGGGATGCGCAAGCACAAACTACTCTCTGTTCTGCATGGAGACTTTCAGGGGCCTGTTCTCAAGAGGTGGGACCTGCACAGATCTGGCATGTCCTATTGATATACCATAAATCTCTGAGATCGGAACATGTTTTTTGCAGGAAAGCTTCTATTTATTTCTGCTATCATTTTGGAGGAAAGGAAATGTATTGAAAAACGTTAAGGGTATGTTCACATGATGTATTGCGGCAAGTACAGTATGTGCCACAGTACATCATGTCTTCCGGGAACTCACGCTGATAAGCGCGTACTCCCGTGTCATAGGAGGGCAGCAGCCCGCCGGCCCCATTGACATTCATTGCTTTCAGCGCGTATTCGCCGCAAGTAATTTACACGTCACTTATCTCCCCACGCGTACAATACGATCTTATTGTACGCCCGGGGAGAGGAGGCGTAATCCATAGTTCTCTATGAGAATTATGGATTAACGTAATTTCGGCGCGCATCTCGCCCGTATTAGAGCGCAAATACGACGCGAAATGCGCGCCGAAATTACCCCGTGTGAACATAGCCTTACGTCCACACGACACCTGTCAAAATACTCATCGGATTCTGGATCCTAGAACTGCGTTGTCTGACGTGTATCTTGAGACGGTTTTCAATGTGGATTTTAGATGTTTTTTTCCGCTGGATTTACAGTCAGAAAATGAGTCTGATTCATCTCTATGGGATTTTGGATACAGATCCGACATAGAAATGTTTGTGACGCGTTTTGGACCAAAAATAGAGCGGAAAAATGAACATGTTCCAAGTTTTTTGTAAAAATGTTGGTTTTGAAATCCGACCTCAAAAAAATCGGAGTGGTGTGGAATACAACTCTAATTATAAATTGAGGCCTATTGGGATGATTTCCAGTTTTTTTTTTGACGGATTTGAAAATCTGCGTCAAAAACCGATTTGCAATGCTTTCCGTGTGGACGGACCCTCAAGACTTTTAAGAACCTCCCTACTATCCCCCGCTGTGCTAAAATAGAAAGGCAACCCATACTTACCTCTCCCATCAGCAGTGCTGCCAGAGCTCCGGTGTTCTACCTCGCTGATGATGTCACGTTCATGGATCACATGATGCTGCAGCCAATCACTGATCTCTACGACTGCTGCGACCGGAGATTGGTTACAGTATCACATGATCCATGAACGTGATGTCATCAGTGATGGCCAAATAGGGCTGACAATGGAGCTCTGGAACAGTGGGGATGGGAGATTGGGTACATTATTTATACTAAAATGGGAAGCGGTAGGGAAGTTTTTAAAAGTCTTGGAAAACTACTTTAATTCTTCACTTTTTGGGGGAGGATTGGAGCAAAATTTAGAAAAAAAATGACAGCCATACTACAACTTTTTAGATTCGGTTTTTGGTCTTATTTTTGTTGATCACCATTCTAGATAAGTGACATGTTAAACTGGTGTTCCAAAACTTTAAAAAGCTCGTTAGTCATTAGGAGAGAATACCGTTTTTTAAAAAAAACCTTGTAAAGGTTGTGTTCTAGCACCGCTGCTGCCGATCCCGGACAATGGCGTCACCATTTATTCTTCATCTGACCGTACAGCCAATCACAGGCCTCAGTGACCATGTGTGGTATATCCAGCAAAAGATCTTGGAATAGCTGCAGGGTCACATAAGGCTATGTTCACGCGGCGTAACTGCGTCGCGTACAGTACGCGCCGCAATACGACGGCGATTTGGGAGTACTCCCGAAGCATGGGGGGGGGCTTCAGCCCGCCAGCCCCATTGACATGCATTACTCGCTGCATGTAATTGCTTCGAGTAATTGACATGCAACTTTTCTCCCCACGCATACAATACGATCGCATTGTATGCACGGGGGGACGAGGTGTAATCCATAGTTCTTTATGGGAACTATGGATTACCGTAAATGCGGCACGCATCTCGCTGCGTATTAAGCACAAATACGTGGCGAAATGCGCGCCGAATTTATGGCGTGTGCACATACCCTAAGGCCCTGTTCACACGGCTTATTCAAGCCGTAATTGCGGAACGGATTTCGCCCGCAATCACGGCTTGAATAAGGGGCGGAGGCGCAGCTCCCCGGCCCCATAGACTTTCATTATCCACGGTGCGTATCCCGCCAGGATAATGTGCATGTCAGTTTCTTCTCCCCGCCAGGCGGATTCGCCGAGTGGGGAAGAGAGATGGAATCCATAGTTCTCTATGAGAACTGTGGATTACCGTAATGCCTGGAATCCATGCCCAAAATAAGCCGTGTGAATGGCCCTTAAGAATGAACAAGGTAACTTGCAAGGTTATTTTTTTTCTTCTTTTATATAACCTGACATCCCCTAATGCCTAGATTTTCAGAGTTCTCGGAGCACCCCTTTAACATAGTCTGCCAGTCAGTATGATTATGGCAGTACCCATTTTAAAAACCTTGGGGTTTTTTTTTTTTTCAACATAATATTCTTGGAAAGTAAAAAAAGATAAAAAATGTTTTTGTGTCATCGCGTTTTGAGGCCCATAATATTTATACTTTTTTGTTTAGGGGCTGTTCACACAGCTTATTTGGATGCTGTTTCAGTAGCGGTTATCAGAGCGTTTCTGCTCCCAAAACAGCATCAAAAAAGCCTCTAAAACGCCCCCAGTTCATTTTCATTGATTCCTATGTAAAACACACGACGAAGTTTTTCTGCACTTTTTCTTCTTTGGAAGCCATTTTGGGCGCTGAAGAAGAAGCGTCATGTCAATTCTTGAAGCATTTACAGTGCTGAAAATCCCCATAGAAACCAATGGAGAGCTGCAAAATTGTGGCACGTTTTTAGACGCGTAACTCGGGGCGTTTTTGACGCGGTTTCAGCGCAGTTGTTGCCCTGGCTATTATTTTGTAGGGGTTTTAAAAAAAGTGTTAAAAAACCAAAAAACCTTTGAAAGGGGCATTTTTCGGGGGGGGTTTTGATGCTGTTTTGGGGACTGAGTAAGTACCCTAAGGGGCCCGTTTACAGGTTAAAATGGGGGCCCTATTTCGGTCCCCAAATTACGCGCCGAAGTGCCAATTACGGGCCGAAAACGGCCCAATTTATTTACGGTAATTTACAGTTCTATAGAGAACTTGGTACGTCTCCCCTTCCCCGTCGGCGAATCCCCCCCGGGGGGGGAGAAAAATGACATGCATTTCTAGCGGCGATACCGCCGTAGGGAGTGAAGTCATGGCGGCAAAGTGCGGCCCTCTGCTTTACTCCCCGACTCCCGCTCTACCGCCCCGTCCACACGGCGTAATTGCGGGGCGAAATTACGTCCCGCAATTAAGCCGTGTGAACATAGCCTAACAGAGAACCTGCGACACCTCCTGGCTAGTGTTGATCGATTTAATCTAGATCGGCAAAAATCGAGATCAAGACGATTTTTAGAAAATCATTTTGATTTTTCAATCCCATCGTCGTTTCCCATTAAAGTTAATGCACAGTGAAAATGGTGCAGCAATCGTTTTTTTTTTTTGTTTTTTTTTTTTACTCCATTTTAGGGAAAAATCGGAAAGATTGAGAAACCTCGATCTCGATTTTTGGAAAATCGATCATCTCTACTCCTGACATGTCGGTTTTACTATTTTTTTATGGTGAAATAATCCCGGAGCCTCTTCTCTTATAACTCTGTGCTGTGCTGTTCCTCTGTTATTCCTCCTGGAAATGTAATACTGAATCTGTCAACAGGGTGTTGCCAGGCCAGGTTTCAAAAGGGGCGTGTCCCTGCACACAGGACTTGAACAAGGCCTTTTTGGTGCTCTAAGCAAATAAGGCATTTAGCACCCCACCCTAATGGATAATTCAGCCCACACTATACCTCCTTGCACCCCCTTTTCTGCCTGGGATGAAGTGGTACCCTAGGCAGTCGCCTACCCAACCTTCCTGCACACACTGAGTCTTATGTATGAAAACTGTCTAGCAATAAGACTGTCTTTGTTGCCCATAGCAACCAATCAGAACCCATAGCAACCAATCAGAGCCCGTAGCAACCAATCAGAGCCCATAGCAACCAATCAGAACCCATAGCAACCAATCAGAACCAATAGCAACCAATCAGAACCCATAGCAACCATCGGCCATAGCAATCAATAGATGTCAAAGCCCAACTTTGAGCACGAAATGAAAGCTGAGCTCTGATTAGTTGCTATTGGCTCTGATTGGTTGCTATGGGCAACAAAGACAGTCTTACTGCTAGACAGTTTGCATACATAAGGCCTGCTGACTATCAACATTGATTGAATAATGTCAGACTATACAGGGACACATCCCCAATGGGTAACGCCCATCTGACAGATTCAGCAATATATTTCCAGGAGGAATAACAGAGGAACAGCACAACACAGAGATATAAGAGAAGATTCTTCCAAATTGTTACACCATAGGGAAAGATTTACCAAAGCAGGTGTCAGGAGAGGTCACCGGTCTTCTTTAAGGGCTTGTTATTTTGTTGGATAGGCTGACTGGTTCATTGATACATTTGACTTTTTTTATAGTGTTTTTTGGGAATTAAGTTAAAAACAAAAATCAGCCGCTCTGACCTGGTTTTCACACTGTTTATTATGCGTTTTTTATTTATTATTTAATTTCTATCTGGTGTATGTGAGGTCATTATGAACACAGAGATTTTAAATATATCTTCTTTTGATTTTTTTTTTCTTTTATTTGTTTTTTATATTTTAAACCTTTTATTTCATTTTTTTTTTCAGTCCCACCAGGCGATGTGGCTATGCCATCACCTGATCACTAGTATAATACACTGCAATACTTCAGCATTGCAGTGTATCATGCCTGTCCTTGATGCCCTGGAGGGCCCAATGGTTTACTTTGGTGGCAGAAAATTGGAAACCCCATTTGGCCGGACTATGCCTCACCGATCATAGATAATACACTGCAATACTTCAGCATTGCAGTGTATCATGCCTGTCCGTGTGATGCCTCTGGTAGGACCTAATGGTTGTACTTAGGTGGCAGAACTTGGAAACCCTCATTAGGCCAGGACTATGCCATCACCTGATCACTAGTATAATACACTGCAATACTTTAGCATTGCAGTGTATCGTTCCTGTCTGTGTGATGCCTCTGGCACGACCTAATGGTTGTACTTAGGTGGCAGAACTTGGGAGCTCTCATTAGGCCATGACAATGCCATCACCTGATCACTAATATAATACACTGCAATAGTTTAGCATTGCAGTGTATCATGCCTGTCCTTGTGATGCCTCTGGCAAACCTAATGGTTGTATTTAGGTGGCAGAACTTGGGAGCCCTCATTAGGCCAGGACTATACCATCCCCTGATCACTAATATAATACACTGCAATACTTTAGCATTGCAGTGTATCATGCCTGTCCTTATGATGCCTCTGTCAAGATTTAATGGTTGTACTTAGATGGCAGAACTTAGAAGCCCTCATTAGGCAATGACCATGCCATCACCTGATCACTAGTATGATACACTGCAATACTTTAGCAGTGTATCGTGCCTGTCCATGTGATGCCTCTGGCAAAACCTAATGGTGTACTTAGATAGCAAAACCTGTGAGCCTTCATTAGGCCAGGACTATGCCATCACTTGATCACTAATATAATACATTGCAATACTTTAGTATTGCAGTGTATCGTTCCTGTCTGTGTGATGCCTCTGGCAAGACCTAATGGTTGTACTTAGGTGGCAGAACTTGAAAGCCTTCATTAGGCCAGGACTATGCCATCCCCTGATCACTAGTATAATACACTGCAATATTTTAGCATTGCTGTGTATCAGGCCTGTCCTTGTGATGCCTCTGGCAGGACCTAATGGTTGCAGTTAGGTGGAAGAACTTGGGAGCCCTCATTAGGCCAGGACTATGGCATCCCCTGATCACTAATATAATACACTGCAATACTTTAGCATTGCAGTGTATCGTGCCTGTCCGTATGATGCCTCTGGCAGGACCTAATGGTTGTACTTAGGTGGCAGAACCTAAAGCCTTCTTGGGCCCGGTCTATGCCCAAACCTGATCACTAATATAATACCGCATACTTAGCATTGCAGTGTATCGTGCCTGTCCGTATGATGCCTTTGGCAGGACCTAATGATTGTACCTATTTTTTTCTCTTCTGCAGTGTATGAAGCAGGCAAGGCTGCAAAGATTGGATATCCTCCCACCGTTCCCACCGCCTGCCCCCCATATTACATCTCCACAGTTCCCGTGGCTCCAGTCCCAGCACCGATGCTCATGGAAAAGCAGCACGTCCCACCGCTCGTGCAGAGCGACTCTTTAGGAGGGCAAAATGGTAAATCCAACATCACTCCTCATGACAGGTGACAGATTGAGAGGAAGGAGCAGGATCACACAGCAGCACAGAGTATGTCAGGAGAAAGATGTGCAGATCCCACGAGAGCAATAATGGTTTTACTGAGGAAAGGGCTCAGTCTGAAGGGGCAACGTCAGGATGTAAAGAGAGGAATAGAGATAAGTGGAAGGTAACAGCCTGGGAGTTTCATAGTGTAAGGAGCAGAGTACCCCAGCAGCACAGAGCATTTCAGCAGTGTGGTGTGCAGTCATGTGATGCTGTAAGTACAGAGAGGGCTGCACCTGACTGAGCAATATCGGGATGAAAAGAGGGGAATAGAGACAAGTAGAAGATAACAGCCTTTAAGAGTTTCATAGTGGGAGGAGCAGAGTACCCCAGCAGCACATAGTAGTTCAGGAGATAATTAAACTCAACGGTATGGATGGAATGACTTGTCCATTTAAGTGGTGAAGTTAGCTGCAGGTGACGGGAATGACTTCTGTACACCCCTTTTCTGAAACACTCTGTTCTGCTGATCTTGAGCACGTAGGCCTATGTAGCCACATGATAGTGTTAAAGAGGAAAGCAATACACTTGTCAGGGTGGGGTCAGGATGTAAAGAGGGCAATAGAGATAGTGGAAGGTCACAACCTGGGAGTTACACAGTGGGAAGAACAGATAACCCCAGCAGCACAGAGCACTTCAGCAGTGGCGTGTGCATCTCTTGGGAAGAGCTGTGCAGTCATGTCATGGTGTAAGTAAATAGCAGAGTACCCCAGCAGCACAGAGCACTTCAGCAGTGCGGTGTGCAGATCATGAGAAGACTTGTGTAGTCATGTCATGGTGTAAGTAAGGAGCAGAGTACCCCAGCAGCACAGAGCACTACAGCAGGGGGGAGTGCAGATCTAGAGAAGACCAGTGCAGTCATGTGATGGTGTAATGTAAGAAGCAGAGTACCTCAGCAGCTCAGAGCTCTTCAGCAGTGGGGTGTGCAAATCATGAGAAGACCTGTGCAGTCATGTGATGGTGTAAGTATGGAGCAGAGTACCCCAACAGCACAGAGCACATCAGCAGTGGGGTGTGCAGATCTTGAGAAGACCTGTGCAGTCATGTCATGGTGTAAGTAAGGAGCAGAGTACCCCAGCAGCACAGAGCACTTCAGCAGGGGGGTGTGCAATTCATGAGAAGACCTGTGCGGTCATTAGATGGGTGTAAGTAAGGAGCGGAGTACTCCAGCAGCACAGAGCACTTCAGCAGTGGGGTGTGCACATCATGAGAATACCTGTGCAGTAATGTGATGGTTTAAGTAAGTAGCAGAGTACACCAGCAGCACAGAGCACTTCAGCAGTTGGGTGTGCAGATCATGAAAAGACCTGTGCAGTCATGTGATGGTGTAAGTAAGGAGCAGAGTACCCCAGCAGCACAGAGCACTTCAGCAGTTGGGTGTGCAAATCATGAGAAGACCTGTGCAGTCATTTGATGGTGTAAGTAAGGAGCAGAGTACTCCAGCAGCACAGAGCACTTCAGAAGTTGGGTGTGCAGATCATGAGAAGACCTGTGCAGTCATGTGATGGTGTAAGTAAGGAGCAGAGTACCCCAGCAGCAAAGAGTATGTGAGTATAAGGGTGTGTAGGTCCTGAGAGGACAATGACCTGTGCAAAATGCAGGGCACTCCAGCAGCACAGAGTATTTGAGGAGAAGGGTTCACAGATCCTGAGAGGGCAGTGACTTGTGCTGTTTTGTGATGCTGCAAGTAAGGAGAGGGCTACACTTGACTGGGCAGTACAGTACTGGGCAGGTGACAGGGATGTCACAGGACAGGGTACTTCAGCAGCACAGAGTATTTTAGGAGGGGGTGTGCAGATCTTGAGCACACAGTGACATATTCAGTCATATGCAGTTGGCAAGGATATCACAGGGCAGGACCCTTCAGCAGCACAGAGTGTTTTAGGAGAGGGTGTGCAGATCTTGAGCACACGGTGATCTATACAGTCATATGATGGTGTTAGCGAGGAGAGGGCTACACCTGATGGGACAGTGTTATAGCCTGGGAGTTTCATGGTGGGATGAGCAGAGTACTCCAGCAGTACAGAGCATTTCAGGAGAGTGGTATACTGATCTTGAGAGGGCAGTGACCTATGATGTTGTTAGTTAGTAGAGGGCTACACCTGATTGGGCAGTGTCAAGATGTAAGGAGGAGAACAGAATCAAATGAAAGGTCAGCTTGGGAGTTACATAGGAGGAGCAGAGTAACTCAGCAGCACAGATTATTTCAGGAGATGCTTTTACTAAATTTATGGGAAACAATGGACTGTCCATATAATTGATGAAGTTACTGAGTGCAGAACTGCAGATGACAGGATTGTCACAGGCTGATAGTGGAAGAAGAAGTGCATTCAAGCAGCACAGAGTATTTCAGGTGATGAGCATGTGAAGCAATAATAAACCTAGATATCAGAGCCATAGAATAGACTTCAATGGTCAGGTACATTTCCTACAACAGCGTAATATGTCTGTATTTTTATCAGTGCGTAAAGGTTACCGCATCCAGGCGGACAAAGAGCGCGACTCGATGAAAGTTCTGTACTACGTGGAGAAGGAGCTGGCGCAGTTTGACCCGGCGCGCAGGATGCGAGAGCGATGTAAGTCCTCCATACATAACGTCTTCTCCTGAAGCTAATTCCATCTCAAGAGCGAGGGGTTTAATCGAAGATTGCAGAATCTGCTCAACTGAGTCATCTCTATGTGAACTTGGCGGCCACCTACACAATGAGTCACCGGTTATGAGCCGTCACTTCCAGCCCCGCATTGTCCCAGCGCAGAGATATATTATATTCTGCACAGCCGAGAGGAACATAAACACCTCATGAGCTCAGGGTTAGGGCCTGAAATGATTGCATCCTCGTGTCTATTTCTAGGTAGAGGGTGATAAGGCTCTGTTCACATTGGCACTGGGTTCTGGTTCGCCAGGAGCTCTGCTGGTGTTATTGATCACCAACATATCGAAACCCGATAGACCCCAAGTAAATGCCATCCGTCAGAAAGCTTAAAGGGGTTGTCTCATCTCAAAGTTTCATAGGATACATGAATGAAATAATGCTGCTTTGCTTTGTCACTTCCTGGTCAAGCTGTCTGTAATTAGCATATGAGCTCCGTGTATTTAGACTTCTCTGTTCATAAGTCTAGATTAAATAAATTACCTTCACTGAGGTCCAAAGAAGCTGCTGAGCTAATGTAAACAGCAGCTTAATTAGTGTTTTGTCTGAAAGATCAGATAACACACAAGCTCTCACTGCAGACCAAGACCTGTGTGATGACGTCACTACCTGCTATCAGGTAGAACAAACTGCAGGGAAGGAGGAGTAAACAGGTCGGTCACTTGGGGAACCAGAGAGAGCACAGAAGGTGATAAAATCACTTGTAGCTCCTTAACAAAAAAAGATGAACAAAGCAATATATTTGGAAAACGTCAGCCTACATTTTGAAGGCTATTCTTTGTAGCGAGAAAACTCCCTTTTACTAATTTAGACCACTGACAAGATCTCCAAAATAATCAAGGGCTCAGACCAAAAATTTCCAAATATAGACCATAGAGCAGACCCCTGACTCAATACAGACCCCAGCCCAAAATAAATATAGGCTCAAACCATAGTGCTAAATAATACAAACCACTGGTCACACACCCTAAAATACGAAACACAGGACAGACACCTGAATAAAACAGGTCCACTCTACACCCATAAATACAGACCAGCTAAAAAAAAAATACAAACCAGACCCCCCGAATATTTGAGATCATAGAATACAGACCCCCAGATCGATAAAGAAATTCACACCCCAGGACAGATGCAGTCTCAGCGACTCCTAAATACAGATCACCAATAAAGACCACAGTCCAAACCCCAGAATACATAAAGACCAGACCCCCCCTAAATGCAGACACCAGACCCATCAATCAGTCCCAACCTTAGACTAGACAAGAAAATAAATACAGACCCAGACCAAAACCTCTAAACATAGAATCCACATAAGACCCCCCCCCAAATAAATACAGACCCCAGCCCGATACAGAAACACAGACCCCAAGATGGATAGATGCATATCAACTAAACAATACAGATTTCAGACCAGAGACCTATAAATGCAGACCTCCAATAAAGATCCCAGAATAGAAACAAACGTAGACCCCCCATAAATGCAGACACCAGACCCCTAAACAATCCCCAACCTTAGATGAGACCTCAAAATGCAGACCCAGACCATAACCCCTAAACCTAGAGCCCACATAAGACCCTTAGGTTAATACAGACCCCAAACCAGAACCTCAAGCAAATATCAACTTCAGACTAGACCCTCTACATATTTGAAACCCCAGAACAGACCCCAGAATAAATACAGATCTAGACCAGCACCCTTAAAGGGATTTTGCCACGATGTAATGTTGACGTGGGATCCTCCAAAATGGGTATTTAATCACTTTTCTAAATATATGTGATTACAAAAAAGTGAAACCTCTGAGAGCTACAGCCTTAATCAGATGCCCTTAGTTTCCTGAAAGTTTACATTAGACAGGACCAGGATACTGACAGGAGCTGATCTGGCCACGTTTGCATGTTTGCACTTCTTATCTGATGACAGGGAACATGAACGAGCTTTGGAGCGACTGGGGAGAAAAGTGCAGTGTATGAGGCTGTTTGCTGTATAGAGAATCCACTGGTTGTAATGTAATTATTTGAGTGAACATTGCAGACGCAGTCGCTCTCTGCTCACCCCCTTCCCTCTCTCCCCTATGATGCTGCATGCTGAGTTTATCTTCTCTCCTGAGCAGATAAGAGGTAAGGGACTCACTTCTTGGCAAAACCACTTTAAATACAGACCCCAGTAAAGACCCAAGAATTGATACAAACCTAGGCCGCCCTAAAGGCCGACACCAGACATCTAAATAATCCCCAACCTTAGACTAGACTCCTAGCTAAATGCAGACTCAGACCAGAACCCCTAAACATAGAACCCACATAAAACCCTTAAATAAATACGGACAACAAGAACCTCAAAAAATACAGATCTCTGAGTAGACCCCAGAGTAGATACAGACCCCAGACGCCCTAAATAATCCCCAAACTTAGCGTAGACTCCAAAATTAATAAAGACCCTGTTCCATGATCCCCAAATGTTGAACCCATGTAAGACCCCTAAATAAATACAGACCTCAAACAAGAACCTCAAGCAATGACAAACCTCAGACCAGACCCCCTAAATATTTAAGATCCCAGACCCCAGAATAAATACAGATATAGACCAGGATTCAGACCCCAGAGCAGAGCTCTAACTCGGCACAGACCTCAGGCTAGACCATAGAACTAATACAGATCCCACACCAGACTTCCTAAATCCAGACCCCAGGCTGGAGCCCTAAAAAATATAGACCATAGACTAGACCAATTGGGCAGTGTTCGGCACTTTATATGGGGTTTGTTGGTGCCACGTGAAAAGGCTTAGCAGCCCAATAAATTTAACGTATAAGAATCCAAGGCACTCAAGGTAATTTCATGTACAAATTAAGACGACTTACGTGTATTCCACAAATCAAATTACACAAAAGGAACAGTCAAACCAATGTAAATTGATTTGTGGACTAAATATAAAACATCTTAATTTGCATAAGATGCTTCCTGGAGTGCTGTTGAATTTTTCACCATGTAAATACAGACCTCCTCATGCAGACACCAGAATAAAACCAGACCTCGGAAGAGATGCCAGAATAAACACAGATCACATACTAACCCCCTTAAATACAGATCCCAAACCAGACCCCTAAATGATTCCAGAGTTATAAACAGACCCCAGAATGAATACAGACCCCCCCACCCTAAATACTGAAACAGAATCAGATCCCTACATACAGACCCCAGACTAGACCCCTAAATACTGAACCATAATAATACCCATACTTAAATACAGAACCTAGAGCAGACCCCTAAATACTGAACCAGAATCAGACCCCTACATAAATACAGACCCCAAACTAGAGCCCCTAAAATTTGATCCCTACATAATTATAGACCCCAGACTAGACCCCCTAAATACTGAACCAAGATCTGACTCGTACACAAATACAAACCCAAAGACCAGACCCCTAAATACTGAACCAGAATCAGACCTCTACATACAGACCCCAGACCATACCCATAAATACTGACCCAGAATCCGACCCCTATATAAATACAGACCCCAGACCAGACCCATAAATACTGAACCAGAATCAGACACCTACATGTAGACCCCCTGAATCATGAACCAGAATCAGACCTCTACATAAATACAGACCCCAGATCATACCCCTAAATCTGATCACATGAATCCCCGAGACCCCTACATAGAAAATACTGTAATAAACCCCAGACCCCCTAAATTCTGAACCAGAATCAGACCCCTACATAAATACAGACCCCCTCAATATTGAACCAGAATCAGACACCTACATATAGACCCCAGACTAGACCCCCTAAATACTGAAACAGACCCCAGATCATACCCCTAAATGCTGAACCAGAATCAGACCCCTGACCTAAATACCAGACCCCATAAATCTCCCTCAATATTGAACCAGAATCAGACCCCTACATAAATACAGACCCTTAGACCAGACCCCTAAATGCTGAACCAGAATCAGACCTTTACATAAATACAAACCCCAGACCAGACCCCTAAATGCTGAACCAGAATCAGACCTCTACATAAATACAAACCCCAGATCATACCCCTAAATGCTGAACCAGAATCAGACCCCTACATATATACAGACCCCAGAGAAGAGCTGTGTTTATTATTTGTGTCCATTGATAAATTTACTCTATAGGGCTCCAAATCTCCTCCTTCAGCTCAACTAGTATATGATAAAACTCTGGCCTTCTATGGGTGCCACTAGGGGGAGCTAAACGCATATAAATGTATACAGATGCGATTTAACTCAATGGCGTCTCCCTGATATCCACCAGTGGCCCATAACGTAGCCTTCCTCTATGGTAGCGATGCCACTGCCCAGAATGGCCACTATTGTAGCCCCAATCCAGCTTTTTCCAGAATTTCTTGCCTGCCTAACTAGGCAGGAATATGAAGGCAGGTAGCTCAAAAATGGCCATTACTGAACTCATCAATTTAGACCCTTTGCCTACTTGAATTAGCCTTTTCCTGAGCCTTTCCCTGGGAACAGATCTACTGCTGATTAACATTTTAACAAGAATTTATTGATTTTATTTTGGGGTAAAAACTTTAGAATTCGGTTTGTTGATTCTGCTATTTTGTCCCCGTCTTCCTTCAGACAGCCACACCATCTCAGAACTAAGCTCCCTGCACGAGGACAACGCTAGCTTTAACCGCTCCTATCGGCAAGTGCGCAGGCAGCCGTTACCCACCAGTTGCACCATTGACGGAGATAAGGAGTACTGGTCAGGGGTGGTGGGGGCCACAGCCAGACCCTCAGCATGTGCCAAGTTCCCCAGATGAAAATTTCGGAGTGGAAAGGTTTTCCACGGGGGTTTAAAAGGGTAAACCCCGGGGGGCCGATGTGGCTCTACATTGGTCAAAATTCTGTGCTAATTTAATGAATTGTCTTTATAATGGCTAGAAATTTAATGTTCAATGCTGGAGCTCTATATTCTCTGCGTATACATTGAAAATTGAGTTCCCAGTACTGGGGAGCGCTGTGTTCTCTATTCGTTTTATGGAGTTCCCCGTACGGGGAGCATGTGTTCTCTATTCTGTTTTGTGGGAGTTCCCAGTACGGGGGGGGCGCTGGTTTTCTCCATTTTTTTGGGGTTTCCGTACGGGGAGGGTTGTGCTCTCCCTTTTGTTATGGGGTTCCCCTACAGGGAGCGTGTCTCCCATTGTCCCTAGGCACTGTGTTCTCCCCTTTTCTATGGAGTTCCCGTACAGGGGGGGCTGGTTCTCCAAATTTTTCCATGGGGTTCCGGGGGGGAGGCTTGTTTTCCATTCTTTTATGGAATTCCCCGTACAGGGGGGAACGTTGTTCCCCCTTTTGTTCTATGGGGTTTTTTGTTTTCAGGGGGGGGCTGGTTCTCCATTTTTCTAGGGAATTCCCCGTACAGGGAGCGCTGGTTTCCATTTTTTTCATGGAGTTCCCAGTAAGGGGGGCACTGTTTTCCATTTATTCTAGGGGATTTCCCCGGACAGGGGAGCATGTGTTCTTCTTTTGTTTTTGGGAGTTCCCATACGGGGGAGCGCTGTGTTCCCCCATTGTTCTATGGGATTTTTCAGTACAGGGGAGCGCTGTGTTCTCCATTCTGTTGTATGGGAGTTCCCAGTACAAGGGAGCGCTGTGTTCTCCATTCTGTTCTATGGGTGTTCCCAGTACAGGGGGGCGGAATGTTCAACAGTATTAGGAACTCCTATAGAACAGAATGGAGAATGCCACCTTGGACTTGTCTGTGGCACTTCCATATGAAAACACTATGGGCGACATGAATGGGGCTGTGGCAGTTTTCTGGTGTACTTTGAGGCAAAAAGAATGTATGAATGGGCGCGCTCCAAATTTTGGTGCGATAAGTATTTTTCTTAGTCACAGTACAAGGAACTGTAGCACCAAAGCTTCAGGATAAAAATGATTATTTATTGTTTCAAATCTCACGGTTCTGTAGTCTATTTTCCTTACCATGGGTCTCAGATGACATGTAAAGGCATCAAGTCAAATGGGGGATGAGATGGGTAACCAGTTTCTCCAATAACTACCCTGTTTTTGTCCTTTCACGAGGTGGAGCACTCGCCCTGACAAGGGCGACCCCACCTATCCCTATTGAACATCTATTACACCCTACAAAAGTTGCCAGGTATATTGTCACAACGCGTTTCCCCTAACCAAGTTACGGGGGGCGAAGGTGATAGCTGTAATGATTAATGATGGCAAGTACAGCTATTACTAAACAAAAAAGATTGTATTTTTTTCCTTGGATTTTATAGAATTTTTTTTTGTGAGCAAATAGTTGATTCCTAGACTGGCATTATTTTTTTCTCTCAGATCAATAACAGGAGGCCAAAAAATCTCTGCAACAGCCACAAGGAATGAAGCACTGACCCCTATTAAAGAGTAGAAAAACTTTTCATTATGCATGCCAGATATGTATCTTTAGGCTTTAGCGTATTCTTTATTACTATAATTAATATGAAATACTGTTTGTCAATGAAGAGACGTAGTTGGTTTATTCTAAAGTAGTGTTCAATGTGAAAAAATTCCAAGTAATTTCCCCTTGGGAAAAAAAAAAAACATTTAAATTTTTTAAAAATATTCTCCCGTTTTGATGCCGGGCTGTTCCCCGTATTAACCTATGCTGCACTCTGGAGTATAATACAGGATCAACTCTGGATCGTACAGGGGTAAGTAATGTAATGTATGTACCAGGACGCACCCGCAAAAAAGTGAGGCCGCCTGGAGGAAAATGCGGAGTAATCAGGGTCGTACGGAAATAATGTTGTACAATGACTGCACCAGAGAATAGTGAGGCACTTGGAGGATAATACGGATGTAACTGGGTCGTACAGGGTAAGTAATGTAAATGTATGTACACAGTGGGGCTGCACCAGCAGAAAGTGAGTGCCGCTCTGGAGGATAAAAACGATGTAACTCAGGATCATACAATAACTAATGTATGTCAGGATGCACCCGCAGAATAGTGAGTGCCGTCTGGAGGTAATCGGATGGTAACTCAGATCAGTACAGGAAAAGTAATGTATGTACACAATGACTGACCACAGAATAGGAGGGGCAGCTTGGAGGGGTAATACAGGATGTAACTCAGGTCGTGGGATAAGTAAAAGAAGTACACAGTGACGCACCCGCAAAAAGTGAGTGCGATTGGGTTTTTAATACAAAACCCCCCCCCCCCCCCCCCCCCCGCCCCCCCCCCCCCCCCCCCCCCTCCCCCCCCGGAGTATAAACAGGAGTAATTGTCAGTACAGGATAGAATGGGGATTTAAAAGTGAAACCCCAGCAGAAATATGATGTAGTTGGAGGAAAAGGGGTTGTTTTCTAGTAAATAACAGTTAAGGTAATTGAAAATACACATGACGCCCAGAGATAGTGAGTGCACTTTGGGGTTTTAATAAGGGAACAGGATCGTACAGGATAAGTAATGTTGTACAGGATGACCAGCAGAAAAGTGAGTGCAGCTTGGATTAATAAGGATTAATCAGGGCGTACAGGAAAAGTAATATAAGTACACAGTGGGCTGCACCAGCAGAATAGTGAGTGCAGCCTGGATATAAAAACAGGATGTAATCAGGATCAGTACAGATAAGTAAAAGTTGTTACGTGACTGCACCGCAGAAAAGTGAGCGCAGCTTGGAGTATAAAAACAGGATTAACTCAGATCGTACAGGAAACTTGTTGTACACGTGACTGACCGCAGAAAAGTGGTGCAAATCTGGGGATAATACAGGGTGTAACCAGGATCATACGGAAAACCCTAATGTATGTACCAGTAACTGCACCAGCAAATAGGAGTGCACTTAAGTATAAAACAATGTAAATCAGGATCAGTACGGTAAGTAAATTTGTACACAGTGACTGCACCAGCATTATAGTTATGCAGCTCTGGAGGTAATAAGGAGTAACTCAGGACCCGTACAGGAAATAATGTATGTTCACAGTGGGGCTGCCCAGCAGAATAGTGAGTGCAGCTCGGGTATAATACAGGATGTAACTCAGGATCAGTACAGGAAAAATAAAGTATGTACAGTGACTGCACCCCGCAGAATATTTAGTGCAGCTTGGAATATAATACAGGATGTAACTCAGGGTCAGTACAGATAAAATAATGTATGTACAGTGACTGACCGCAGAATAGTGAGTGCAGTTGGGGTATAATACAGGGGTTTAAATCTGGATCAGACAGGAAAGTAATGTATGTACACAGTGATGTACCACGAAAGTTGGGGGCAAAACTTATAAATACAGATGTACCCAGGTCGTAAAGGTAAGAAAATATGTACACAGTGACGCACCAGCAGAATAGTGGTGCACTCTGAGTATAAAACGGTGTAGTCAGGATCAGTACGGATAAGTAAAAATATGTACACAGTGACTCCCCCGCAGAATAGTGAGTGCAACTCTGGAGGTAATACAGGATGTAACCGTATCATACAGGACACGTAAAGTATTTCCAGTGCTGCACCAGCAGAATAGTGGCACAGTCTGGAGGATTATACAGGATGTAATAGGGTCAGTAAGGATAAGTAAAGTTGTACATAGTGACTCAACCAGCGAATAGTGAGTGAAACTTGGATATAAAACAGGTGTAACCAGGTCAGTACAGGATAATAAGTTTGTACAGTGACTGCACCAGCAGAATAATGAGGCGCTCTGGGTTATAATCAGGATGTAACTCAGGGTCAGTACAGGAAAAGTGATATAAGTACCATACTGACCCCCAAAATGGGTGAGCTCTGGAGTTAAACAGGATGTAACTCAGGATCAGTACAGGATAATAATTTTGACACGTGACTGCACCAGCAGAAAAAAGTGAGTGCAACTTGGAGGATAATAAAGGGGTAATCAGGATTTATTTAAGGGGCACGTAAGTATGAAAACAGTGACTGCACCGCAGAATAGTGAGGCGCTCCTGGAGTATATACAGGATGTAATCAGGATCCAGTAAGGATAAGTAATGTATTTTCACGTGACGCACCCAGAATAGTGAGTGCAGTCTGGGTTAATACAGGATGTTAAATCAGGTCGTACAGGAACTAATGTATGTACCAGTGACTGCACCCGCAAATACTGAGTGCAACTTGGAGGTAATACAGGGTGTAACCGGGTCAGTACAGGACACGTAAGTTGTACACAGTAATGCACCAGAAATAGTGAGGCAGCTTGAAATATAATACAGGATGACTCAGGGGTCACTAAGGATAAGTAATGTTGTCACAGGACTGCACCACAAATAGGAGTGCAGCTCTGGAGTATAAAAACAGGTGTACTCAGGAAGTACAGGAAAAATAAATGTATGTTCACAGTGATGCACCAAGCAGAATAGTGAGTGAGCTCTGGAATTAATTCAGATGTAACTAGGGCCAGTACGGATAAGTAATGTATGTTACAGTTACTGCCCCCAACAAATAGCGAGCGCAGCTCAGAGTATAAATCAGGGGTAAATAGGTCAGTACAGGATAAGTTTTATGTACAGTGATGCACCAGCAGAAAAGTGAGTGCAGCTTGGAGGGTAATACAGGATGTAATCGGGTCAGTACAGGATAATAAAAGTAGTAACAGTGCTGCACTAGCAGATAGGAGTGCAGCTCTGGAGTATAATACAGGATGTAACTCAGGGTCAGTACAGGAAAGTAATGTATCACACGTGCTGCACCGAGAATAGTGAGTGCAGCCTGGGTTAATGGCGGTGTAACTCCGAATCAGAGCAGTCCTTTGTTATGTTAAAATTTTAAAGTATATTAAAAGTTATATAACTATAAAAATACAAAAAAATACCCCTTAAAATCATTATACAGTGAAGGAAATAAATATTTGATCCCCTTTCTGATTTTGAAGTTTACCCATTTACAAAAAACACAAGTAGTCTATAATTTTTAAGAGTAGGTTAATTTTAACATTTGAAGATAGATATCCAAAAAAAATCCAGAAAAATTACGTATAAATTATATAAATTTATTTGCATTTTGCAGTGAGAAATAGTATTTGATCCCCCCTGAAAACAAAACTTAATACTTGGTGGCACAACCTTGTTGGAGGCACGCAGTCAGACTTTTTTTTTTGTTAGAGGGGCGATTTTGGTCCTCTCCTTTTATCAGGTCATCTCTAAATCATTAAGAATTTGAGGCTGTCGCTTAGCAACTCGGAGTTTCAACTCCCTCCATAAGGTCTGGAGACTGGCTAGGCCACTCCATGATCTTAATGTGCTTCTTTTTGAGCCACTACTTTGTTGCCTTCGCCTTTTGATTGGTCATTGTCTTGTTGGAAGACCAAGCCACGACCCCGTTAATGTCCTGGCGGAGGGAAGGAGGGTGTCACTCAGGATTTTATGGTACATGGCTCCATCCATTCTCCCATTGATGTGGTGAAGTAGTTCTATGCCCTTAGTTGGGAAACACCCCCAAAACATAATGTTTCCCTTTCCATGCTTGACAGTGGAGACGGTGTTCTTTGGGTCATAGGCAGCATTTCTCTTCCTACAAACACGGAGAGTTGAGTTAATGCCAAAGAGCTCAGTTTTTGTCTCATCTGCCCACAGCACCTTCTCCCAATCACTCACATGATCATCCAGGTGGTCATTGGCAAACTTCAGATGGGTCTGCACATGTGCCTTCTTGAGCAGGGGGACCTTGCAGGCACTGCAAAATTTTAAACCATTACAGTATAATGTGTTACCAATGGTTTTCTTGGTTACTGTGGTCCCAGCTGCCTTGAGATCATTAAAAAGTTCCCCCCTTGTAGTTTTAGGCTGATCTCTCACCTTCCTCATGATCAAGGATGCCCCATGAGTTGAGATTTTGCATGGTGCCCCAGATCGATGTTGATTGACAGTCATTTTGTATTTCTTCCATTTTCTTACTATTGCACCAACAGTTGTCTCCTTCTCACCCAGCGTCTTACTTATGGTTTTGTAGCCCATTCCAGCTTTGTGCAGGTCTATGATCTTGTCCCTAACATCCTTAGAAAGCTCTTTGGTCTTGCCCATGTTGTAGAGGTTAGAGTCTGACTAATTAATTGAGTCTGTGGACAGGAGTGTTTTATAAAGGTGATTATGTAAGTCAGCTGTGTTTAATGCAGGTAACGAGTTGATTAGGAGTCTAACTGGTCTGTAGGAGGCAGAACTCTTAATGGTTAGTAGGTGATCACATACTTATTTCTCTCTGGAAAATGCAAATAAATCTATATAATTTATACAATGTGATTTTCTGGATTCTATTTTGGATATTCTATCTCTCAATGTTAAAATTAACCTACCCTTAAAATTATAGGCTGTTCGTGTCTTTGTCAGTGGGCAAATGTACACAATCAGCAAGGGATCAAATAATTATTTGCTTCGCTGTTTAAGTTGAGGGGTAGGGTTTGTCCTAGTCATTGTTTGTGTAATTAATAGGTTATAGGAAAACTGGTTTAAATGTTAAGCTCTAAGAGCCACATGTATGAAAACTGTCTAGGTCTAAAACTCACTTAGTTGCCCATAGCAACCAAGCAGAGCGCCCCTCTCATTTCATATAGTGCTCTGGAAAAAATGGGAGGGGAGGGCTGATTGGTTGCTATCGGCAACCAAGGGAGTTTTCGACCTAGACAGTTTTCATACATGTGGCCCTAAGTTATTTTAGTGCATACAGTAGCTGTTTCTCTTCCCTTCGAGGGGTGGTTTTTAAAAAAAAAATTCATTTTTTGTCCACAGCCTCCAGAGACCAACCTCCGAGGTCTTGGAAAGAAAAGCTTTTCCAATGGCAGTCCAAGCCGTCTCTACAGACGAATTAGCTGTATTTGCAGACTCATACAAACAGAGGCCCCGTAGGGCGGACAGCCGAGGTCCTGGGACAGGCCCGAGGTTTGAAAGGTCCGAGTTGAGAGGAAGATCTCAATACCAGGACAGCTCAACCGATGACTACTATGGAAAAAGAAACCACGGCAGGGAACTGTTTTCAGACAACGAAAGAGGCTGGTCATTCAGCCCATCCAGGATACGAGCCCCAGAGGACAAGCATCTGCCCAAAAGGATATCCCGAATGGGGCAAAGTTACGACGATGCTTATCTAAGCAGTGTTCTCGAAAGGAAATCAAGGGGTATTGAGGAAACCAGTGTAACGCCATCCAAACTCAGCTTGCGGCAAAATTCAAGTCGCAGCTACGGTCGATCTCCAACGTTCAAGACGGGAGACAGCAAAGATCACAAAGTTGAGGAAGAAGACTCACTTCCTCCATACAGCGAGAGAGAGCTTGCCAGGGCTCTCCCGTTTCGCTCAAGAGAACACTCCTATCTCAGCGCCTCAGACAAGAGGAAGAAAAAGGACCAACCAAGTAAAACAGTGAGAAAAGCCTTCTTTTTTTACATGAATGGGTCACAGGCCAAATGGGGTTGGCGGGCTTTGTCAAAAATTTAAAAAAAGTTGGGTAGAATGTGTTTGTGTGAGGACACTATTATACAATGTTGGTGGACCATTAACATGATACTCATTGAGAAACGCATGCTGTATAAAGGCAGCTCCTGTTTGGCCACATTTCGAAACAGGGACTTTTTGTCCTCTTTTTCGGGTTTGTCAAAAAAAATATCCAAAATAACACAAGAAAAACTTGGGCTGTTCGGACAATTCTCCATGCTATGGACAATGAGTGGTTAATTATGTCTTTTTTTATATTATCTATTCTGTATACTCGGTTCCAGATGTAACTTGTCTTGTGCAGGCATGGTTGAAATTGAGTTGAAAAAATCTTTGTAAACCAATAAAAAAAAAAAAAAAAAATTTACAATGTGGGAGTGCGGGTGGTTCCACTCTTTTTGGGTTGATTTTTTTCTTTCTTTTTTGTGATTATTTAATTGTTGTTGTGGAACTTAGAATGAAATGTTGTAGAAACAAAAAAAAAAACAAAAAAGGTTAAAATGCCGCATTGTCTGTGCAGTTCCGTAAAAGCTGCTCCCAAAAAAAAAAGGCTGAATTTTGAAATTCACTTGATCAGAAATCTATTTTTTTGCAACAATAGAAAAAGAAAAGCAAAAAAAAGAAAAACATTCTATACTTGTACAGATCTGAAACGGTTTGTGTTGCCGCTGCTGCTATTTATTTTTGTTCCCAAATTAATTTACATGAAATCTGTAAATGTGGCAGCTTTTTTATTAAATGTATAAAACTTTTTTTTGAAATGTATTAAATCGAAATCAAAAACAAGTAAAAGTTAAAAAAAAAAAAAACAGATGGGTGGTTTCCTTTTATTCTTCAATCATCATGTTCTCTCTCCTTGTAGTTTTGTGGTTTTTATGCAAAAAGTTTGAGGAGCAGAAAAGAAAATTCTATAAAAAAAATAAATCTCCATCCATCTAATCTAAACCACTCCACTCCATATGTCACCATGTCTTTCCATCTATGCATGTCATGGATCACGTGTTAGACATCAGTCCAGTCTCAGAACAGCCCTGTGTTACCTGTTTGTTTTCGTGGCAGTCTCATTTGGGTAACACGTGGTTAGGTTTATTATTGTACTTTAGGCTGTTTTTTATACAAATTTAGTCAATTCGAAAAAATTTGGGCCATCAGATGGGGTTGCCAGTTGTCTTGCCTCGTGGACAGGGACAGGTTTATCATTATTTGGTCTCCATTTTGTCATGTTCATATTTTACTGTTTTTTAATTTTTCGCAGGGTGATTTTCCAAACAGGATGTCCCTCGTTGTATGACACCGTGAAAGACTTAAGGAAGATTCTCTTTGGAGGAGGTACTGAGGCAATCCTGGTAACAAGAGGCAAAGCCATTAGCCACTGTGCTCCAAGGAACCCCTTCTTGACGTGGAAGATCTTTAAGTATCTAGTAGACCATATGCATTGGGTTTTAAGTTGGAAGCAATGGTCTCCTGCTGAGTATACCACCCAACCAGTAATGGACCTCAAAATTAGAAACAAAAAAAATGTGGAGTATAGCGGGGCATCACAACTTGCCATAATTTTCGATTTTGTTAGGACTAGCCTTAGTATATTTTTTCTTTCTCCTGTTCCTAAAAAACAAAAAAATAAAATTCACAGGGGTGGAAATTGCCTCCATTCTCCAACATTCCTTATGTCTCACACTCAAACAGTGTTATTTTTGTACCATCGAACCTCTTTGTGCCTCTCATTCCCAGTGCCCGAAGTCAGAACTAAGTGATGTCTTTGTGTAAAGTGGGCTGAATTGACAGACACAAATTAGAACAAGCCAAAAGAAATTTTAGTTTAAAATTAATTTCTGAATTGAATTCACATATTTTTTTTCAAATGAGACTTGATTATTTTATTTATATCTTAAATTCCCCCCAAAAATTTTTAAATTTGAATTAAAATAAATTTTAACATATCAGAAAAAAAAAAGATTTTGAAGTCAACTAGGCATCTATTTTCTTTCATCATTTTACATTTAAATTTTTAAGATCTACATTTGAAAATATTTTCTAATTAGAGACGGA
Organism: Phyllomedusa bahiana; assembly: GCA_025379985.1. Classification (NCBI taxonomy): domain Eukaryota; kingdom Metazoa; phylum Chordata; class Amphibia; order Anura; family Hylidae; genus Phyllomedusa; species Phyllomedusa bahiana. The sequence continues at coordinate 35,242 of JAODAL010003510.1, forward strand.
AACAGAGAACATAATTTATGGTTATAATTCCCAATTTCAGAGTCTATATTTTCTAAACGTAAGGTTATGTTGACTTTTTTACAATTGTAAAATCTAAAGTGAAATCTGGAGTGATAACCTCGGATTTATGCCGCAGATTTCAACTTTGCAGAGGTGGTTTTTTCCTCTGATTTGGATGCCGGTCAGTAGGGCACATCCACGTCCAGGCAGGATCTGCTTCAAAGAATGGACAGGTGCATAATTTTTTTGTCCGTACCATGGATTTTAAATCTGTGGTGTAAAAAAATCAATTTGAATAAATAGTTCTCGATTTTTCACATGAATTTTTATATGTAATTCTATGCTGAATCGGCTTTGAATTCTACATAAAAAATCTTAGTGTGAACTAGAACGCAGATTTCAATTGAATGGGACTTTTTGTTTTGCACATGGATTATGATGTCGAATCCGACCTGAAATCTGCATTCAATTCAATATTGAAATCCAAATCTATAAATATAGCCCAAGTAAGTAATAAAAAAATTTCCTCATCTTTTACTTATGTTACAATTTTTTTAATTCTTTAAACTAAAATTATAAATTTTGAAGCCCCACCAATATTCGAGTCATCCTGTCTGTGAATTCAGCCATGTGTCTCTTTTTTACATGAAAAAGGTGCTACCTATGTACCTCTTTTTTTGTTGTTTTTTTTTGCAATTACGTAGTTTTTTTTCACTGCTTATGTGTTCTCACTCCCCCTCGCTTCTGTTTTTACCATATCACAATTACCTTTAATGCAAGAATTTTTTTTTTTTTGGTTTTATAAGGAAAAAAAAATAAATTTAACTTTTTGTATCCTTTTTGGGAACTCTACTCTCTACTTTTTTTTTGTAAAATGTATTGGATCTTGCCAACCGAGAGCAAACTCCCAGAAGGGTGAATGTACTGTGAATGTACTGTGTTGCTATTTGAGGTTTCTATGATTTTGTAATTTTAGTTTTTAAAGCTTTTTTTCGATAGTAGTGTTTTCTGCATTAGTATCTTTATGACATAATGATAAAAAAAAATATTGATTCTTCAAAATGTTTCATTTAAGGAAAGAAAATGTTCTTTTGCTGTTTCTGTTCAAAAGTTGTAACTTGCATGGCTTCATCCAAGCATAAATGACACATTATCTTTTTTTGAATCATAATTCATCTTGTTACACAGCATGAAGGTTCACTAGATTTTACCAAAGGGTTGTTTTCCCATAATGGAATGTGAAAAAATTAACAATTTTTTTTTAATCGTTGCTAGAAGTATAGCATTGTAAGGACTCCATGTTCTCCATATTCAGAGATATTCTTCTCTTTAATCATTCCTTCTAAGATAGAAAGCAATGTCGAAAGAACATTCTAAGATTTTTTTTCCCCAAAAAAAATTTCAGCCATACGAAGGTAAAGTAGGAACCCATGAAAATTTATAGGTACTTAAAGGGGTTATCTCACTACCAAGATTAGCTTTCAACATGTATATTGCTTTATTTATTTTGCTTTGTTGAGGAAATGAGAGATTTTATCTGCTCTGAGTGCACACAAGTTTCTCTGAATACCGTCCTGCTCTCCCCTTCTCTCTCTGCTCTTTGTCTTAAAGGGGTTGTCTCACTACATAGATTCATCCTATTTTTTCAGTTTCATTTTTTAAATTCAGGGGCAGGTTTACTGGCTTCTACTGGCTTGCAGTGATGAGCTGCTGAGGACACCAGGTCTGTAGCTATAGCAATCAGCACTGGCAGCCTATCAGGAGAGACAGAACAGGTGTGTAACTATAGCGACCAGTGCTGGCAGCCTATCAGGAGAGATCGAACAGGTGTGTAGCTATAGCGACCAGTGCTTGCAACCTATCAGGAGAGATCGAACAGGTCTGTAGCTATAGCAACCAGTGCTGGCAGCCTATCGGGAGAGATAAAACAGGTCTGTAACTATTGCAACCTAAGGAGCTGATGCCGCCGATACAACAGGGGATATTTAGGAACGGGTAGGACACTGTTAATGGACACTTATTGCAAAGTGACTTGTTTTTGCAAGATCTGCAACATAAAAAGCAGCAATCCTTGTAGTGAGACAACCCCCTTTAACTAGAGAGCAGAGAGTGATGTCACCACAGGTCAGTACTCAGGATGCCAGCAGCTTGAGAACAGAGTGTGTTATCTCTAACAAACAAAGGAGACTAATTACTTGTTTACTTTGTGCTCTGAAGCCCTCTGCTCTTAGATAAAATCTCCTGCTCTCATATAAGTGCAATTTAAAGAGCTGTGAATACAGAGCTGATATGCTAATCACTGACATAGAACCGGCCTTACCAGGAAGAGACATGATGCATAAATCTAAAACTGCTAAAGCAACATGGTGAGACAACCCTTTTAATTACCATTCTGTACTACTTTGTACAGTTGTACGGAGCCATAGTCTTCATGTATATAGCAAGGGAAAAAATATAAAACTTTTGGTGCCAAATGTATTTAACTAGAGGACGACGACTTTAAATTTCCAAATAGTGGCCATTTAACTCTGCATGGCCATTTTCAAACAGCCGTGCACAGTGTGCATGAGCATCTGCGTTAGCAGAGAGCTGGCTGTCAGTGTCAGCCGGACTCTCCAGGGAGAAGGCAGGGACAGTTTATTACCATCCCTGCCTTCCCAAGGGCTGTGTATATACATATAGTCAAGAAGCCTCTAGGCTTCCTGGTGCCAGCGGTCACGTGTTCACCAGGGCTTAGTAGTTCCTGGGTCTTAACAATCTCAGATCAGCTCTGCAGTCAGTACTGTGGGCTCTGTGCCCTGCAAAAGAGGCTAAAATATCAATTCAAGGTACAAGGGAAATCAGCAAAAAAATTACAAAAAATCTGTCTATAAATACCCCAAGGTGTCTTTTCATATCTACCTATCTCATATCTATCTATCTATCTTATATCTATCTATCGATCTATCTCATAGCTATCTATCTATCCATCCATCTTTCTCATATCTATCTATCTATCTCATATCTATCTATCCATCTATCTCATATATATATATATATATATATATATATATATATATATATATATATATATATTATATATAATATAATATATATATATTATACATACATATACATATCTTATCTATCCATCTATCTATATATAGATGTCCAAAACAAAAAAGTGACACCATTACAAAACTTATTTTAGCCCCACTTTTGGTGGTAAAAAAATGAATTAATAAAAAGAAAAGTGAAAAATATTTTTTTTTTCTTTTTTATTATTTTCCTTAATAATATTGAAAAATAATCTAATAAAAAAAAATATGTAAAACCAAAAGGCAAAAAATATAGAAGAATAACAGTGCAAGAAAGCATTATGGCATTCAGACCTAGATGTACTGGTTAGGAATGGGGGTAGATGACCTAGTCAAAAAGTGGTTAATTTGGAATTGTTTTGACAGTGAATTTTTTTCCAAAATATTTTCAAATAACAGAATAGCTAAAATGGGAATATGAATAATTCATTTAAATCCCCACGGTAATATCTAGCAGAATTTTCATCAGCTGATGTAACGGTTTACTAGCATTCATTACATTTTTACTAACTGCTTACCCTTACATTGCCCAGTGTTAAAGTATAATAATTGACTTTAATTGTTTTAATTTTAATTGTTAGTTAATTTTTTTTTTAATTATTGGAAGTGTAAACAAAAAAATTCACTTGGATGTAAAAAAAAAATATAATAATAATTAGAATTTTTTCCTGATTGTACTAACTACTACATGGTAGATTTTTTTTTGTTCTCAAAAATTTCACTGATAATGACCTGATATGCAGAAGTTATCATTTGATTCTCAGCTACAACAGGCTATTTTTTCAGCCACTTTGCTCCAAAGATGGACACTATGTCTATATTAGATTCAAAATATTTTTGTATAGGTCAATGGTGCTGACATTATCTTCAGCATTGCATGATGGGATGTGCGCATACAGTGTTATATGGGGTAAGTACTATAAACTCAGAGCGTATATGGTCGGCCCTTGCTTGATCTCAGTGTATATACAGTTTCTTTCCATTTCTAGAAGGGCTTGTGAAGTACTGTGAACAGAATATTCCGCTGCCTTTGAAATGATTCATTGTCTCTTATGATTTTGTTATTAAAAAAAAAATTGTGATATAAATCTGGTGTCCTCTTTATTCTCAGCCTGAAGCGTTAAATAATTAGATATCATAAAATTTGTTACAGAATATTTGGACTCCAATGTTGTAAGGTTATGTTTTTATTGTAATAATAGTAGAAAAAAAATTGTAAACTTCTTAAATTTATTTTTAATGATTTAATTGAACAAAATGAATCTATGCATTTTTTTTTATAAGGGTCCATCTACACGGCAAGCATTTCCAGTTGAAAATTCACACGGATTTCCGGTTTTAAAAATCATCATAAGCCGACTGTAAAACCATCCCCATAGACTTCAATTAAAAATCCTGGTTGTTGTCCACACAACTTGGATTTTCTGAGGTCAGATTTCAAAACCACAGTTTTTTTTTCCCAAAAACTTGGAAAATGTTCATTCTTCCGCTCTATCCCACTCAGAATTTACTATTGAAGTTAATGGTATGGCATGAAATATGATCAGGAAGCTTTGTGCCCATTTTTTGGGGCACAGAAAACTAAGTTGGGCTCAATGATGCAAAAATAATTGAAAAATTGAATGCTAAAACCACGGCAAAAAATGAAAACCCAGAAAAAAATCCTTTGTTTTTTGTGTAAAATATTTATCAAACATCGTGGTTTTGGAGTCAGAATCCGCCAAGTATTTTGACCTTTGTTGTGTGGACACAGCCTAAGAGCATTTCTATCTTATATAACTGCTATAATACTGTCCCTATGTACAAGAATATAACTACTATAATACTGCCCTCTATGTACAAGAATTTAACTACTATAATACTTCCCCTATGTATAAGAATATAACTACTATAATACTGCTCCTATGTACAAGAATATAACTACTATAATACTGTGCACTATGCACAAGAATATAACTACTATAATACTGTCCCTATGTACAAGAATATAACTACTATAATACTGCTCCATATGTACAAGAATATAACTACTATAATACTGTCCCCTATGTATAGGAATATAACTACTATAATACTGCCCTATGTACAAGAATATAACTACTATAATACTGCTCCCTATGTACAAGAATATAACTACTATAATACTGCTCCCTATGTACAAGAATACAACTACTATAATACTGCTCCCTATGTACAAGAATACAACTACTATAATACTGCCCCCTATGTACAAGAATATAACTACTATAATACCGTGCCATGGACAAGAATATGGATTTAAAATGGTAAGAGAACTAAGTTTTAGAAATATGAATGTATGATACATGATAATTAGAAATTGTTGCTCTTTGTTGTGTGGAGGATGTCGCTTCTCTTCTTCCTGTACTCATTATGGATACTCTGAAAAGACAGTTATTTGCCTTGTTTTTGTGCATTAAAATGTAAATACCGGCAGTCATTTCTATACATACGATCATCGCCATGCACCAAACCGAGCGCTGCATTATCTGTGATTTGACAAATTACAGTTTATAGTTGGAGGAAACAAAAGCTTTTATTTGAAAAGATTGGTAATTCACCAGATGCACTCAACACTGACATCAATGAATGGAGCTGAAGGATAATCAACAGGTGCAGAGACCTCAGAAGGTGATGTGTGTAACCTTGCCACATTACTATCAAGAGCCCCAAACCTTTTTACTTTCCTTTGTCGTCATCATAGATTAAAATTACATTTGTATAAATATGTGTAGATAGATTCAACTGAAACCAGAAGTTTCCATCCACTATATAAAAAGCCCCATCTGCAGGTTTTTCTCACTATCTGACATGAAATCAGAATAAACGTTCCCCGTTTTAGGTCAATTAGGAACCAAAATTATTTATATTTGATAAATGCCAGAAAAATGAGAGAGAATTTTTAAGGCATTGTCCATTTGGAAGACCCATTTTCGCCCAAGCTTTAAAGGGGTTGTCTCACTACGAAGATTATAGTTGAAAACGTGGGGACCAAAAATCTAAGGATGTACGTCCTTGGTTACTATTGGCAAAGTGCTACGATTTTAGAGAACGGGCTGGTTTACATGTGCTTAGCAACGGTGTTTGCTTACTGGTCAGGGAAGCATTCTGTCCTGCTCAGGTCGTGCACATGCAAAGGTGCAAAGGAAAGGCAGTTAAGATTAGGGGCAGGGATGTGTGTATTGGCAGGCAAGGAGGAGAAGCAGTGAAGAGGATACAATACACACAACCCCCCTGCATGTCCTCTCACTGCTTCTCCTCCTTGCCTGCCAATACACACATCCCTGCCCCTCCTCTTAACTGCCTTTCCTCTGCATGTGCACGACCTGGGCAGGACAGAATGCTTCCCTGACCAGTAAACAAACACCGTTGCTAAGCACATGTAAACCAGCCCGTTCTCTAAAACCATAGCACTTTGCCAATAGTAACCAAGGACCTACATCCTTAGATTTTTGGTCCCCACATTTTCAACTATGTTCTTCATAGTGAGACAACCCCTTTAACTTCCTGGCTGATGTCTTGAGATGTTGCTTCAGTATTGCCACATAACATTCTTTCCTCATAATGCCAAATATTTTGTGAAGTGCACCAGTCCCTCCTGCAGCAAAACAACCCCACAACATGATGCTGCGGTGTTCATAGGCTTCCAAGCTTCTCCCTTTTTCCTCCAAACGTAACAATGATCATTATGGACAAACAACTTAGTTTTAGTGTCCTCAGCATCTCATCACTGCAGGCCAATAGTAACCAGTAAAGTCAGTAAAGATGCCTCTGAATTTAGAATTGAAACTGACAAAACAGGACTGAAGTGAGATGAATCAATGTAGTAAGACAACCCCTTTAATTAAGGATATACTATGAGCATAAACAATTTACTGTTGTAAAAGGGTTTTCATGTAGCCTGCTTTCCCCCCAGCTTCAGGCTCCCACTTCCTGCTCAGGCTGTGGGCAGTTCTACACCCTGAGGCTTCAACTTCCTGTTTAGGCTGTGGGTGGTTCTACAGTTTCAGGCTCCCAATTCCTGCCCAGGTTGTGGGTGATTCTACAGCTTGAGGCTCCCACTTGCTATTCAGGCTGTGTGTGGTTCTACAGCTTCATGTTCCCACTTCCTGTTCAGGCTGTGGGCGGTTCTACAACTTCTGGCTCCCACTTCATGTTTAGGCTGTGGACAGTCCTACAGCAGTAATTGACAATTCAGCTCAACTTTTCTAGGTCAGACCTGTTAGAGGGACAGATGGAGGGGTTGTAACAGCAGCGCTCTAAAGGATTAAAGTTTTTCAGTAAGAAAGACACACAAGCTCCTGTGCTGCAGGTAAGACACAGCAAAGAATGACGTCACCATCCCGTCCACTGCTAAAGCAGAAAGAGGTGGTCGGTAACCTCAGGAAGCTTGTGTACACAGGCAGGAGATAAGAACTGCTAATTTTGAAGGAAAGCAAAATCAGAACAGTAATGTATTTGGTATTAGTCTTTGTTTACCTTCGCCTACATGTTTAAAGCTAATCAATGGGGTAAGACACCATTTACGGCTAGTGCAAGGTCTGAGGGGCAATGCAAGACATGGGCGGACAGGAAATACCAAAGAGAGATTTCATTTTCATGCTTTGCCCCCAGAACCTGCTCAAGGCAGAACACTGTGTATCAGTTATGTCCCAGCTTTTCCTGTATTACCCTTAGTAAAAGATTTGGGGAACAAAAGTAGGCTACTTGGGGCTCTATATTTGGCTTGTAAAGGGAAACTGCATCTTTATGATACTGTAGCAAGTGGGCTTGATTGCACCCTGGGGGGCCCAATCTGGACTCCTATGATTCTTTAGGTTGATTAGGAGTCAGCTTTGCTGGGTAACATCTTGCGACCCCATTCACCTCTTCCGAAAGGTATAAGATCCAAAGGAGATGATACCTATTTAAAAAACAGATCAATAGCTCAACCCAGTTTACTTCAATGGAGATGCGGTACCAAGCACAGCCCTTGGACAAGCGTGGTGTTGCTTATGGAAACAAGCTGCCATGTTTTTCTCATCCTTGTACAAGCCCGATAACCCTGTACACATGTCAGCATGCCCTGTCAACTGAGTGTAGACACATGACGTCAGGGTGGTCATACTATACATGTTTTATTACTTTTTATGAATGGGAATACAGATACTGCAGCCGTGCAAGTGTCTGTCTGGCAGCGACAGACCCATGGTGTACACATCCCTTCTTGACTTACCTAACAAAAGAGCATGTCAAGCGTGATGTCTCCAGCCTCCGCCCACCCTACTGGTATACAACACCATTGTTACTGAACATACAGGCATCAAAGTCTAAACTGCTGGCAACAAAAGTGAGTACACCCCCCAAGTGAAAATGGACAAATTGTGCCCAATTTGCCATTTTTACTCAATGGTGTCATGTGACTCACTAGTGTTACAAGGTCTCAGATGTGAATGTGGAGCAGTGTGTTATATTTGGTGTTATCGCTCTCACACTCTCTCAAAGTGGTCACTGGAAGTTCATCATGGCTCCTCATGGCAAAGAACTGTCTGAGGATCTGAAAAAAAGAATTGTTTCTCTACATGTTTCTCTATAGCCGAGGCTATAAGAAGATTGCAACCCTGACACTGAGCTGCAGCGCGGGGGCCAAGACCATACAGCGGTTTAACAAGGTAGATTCTACGGTCGAACAAATTAGTTGACTGCACGTGCTCAGAGGCATATCCAGAGATGAGTGCTGCCAGTGCAATGGTTGTTGGAGGTCAGCACAAACTGTAACAAATGTAATGGGTCAGTACTGTAACAACTGTAGCCGGGCAGTGTGCTTCCACTGGGCCACTGCGAGCGTAGATGGTATAAGATGGAGACAAAATCCACATAGGACATAGGGCTGGAGCCCAAAACTTACACGGGGCAACCACAGAAATCAACTACAGGTTCAGTGATAGCCAGTACCGGGGATAACTTGAAAAGGAGGTGCTCAGGAGGAGAACAAACGGGGCACTAGGCAGGATAGGTGGGGATCTCAGGGTGGAACCATAAGGCAGGTACAGAACCATGAGCAAGGGACACAGAAGCTCTGGGCGGGACTATGAGCCAGAGGGTGCAGAAGCTCTGGGCGATACCATGAGCCAGAGGGTGCGGAAGCTCATGGTGAAACCATGAGCCAGGCAGATCAAAAGCTCAGGGCGAGACCATGAGCCAACAGATACAGAAGCTCTGGGAGAGATCATAAGCCAGCAGGTACAGAAGCTCTAGGCAGGATCTTGAGCCAGCGGGTACAGAATCCCTGGGCTAACCATGAGCCAGCAGGTACAGACACATTGGGCGAAACCATGAGCCAGGCAGGGTAGAAGCTCCTGATCGATGCCAATACGGAAGACTATGACAGAGATTTGCTGGAAGTCATGCAAGTTCACATCGGTGGGATACAGGGTCAGTTCATTCTGTAACAGTCCAAGGGGTCAGTAAGGAGCAACACCGCAGGCACTGGTTAGATGTGGATCCACCGGGTCATCACGAGCAAAGATTGTATATAGATGAGCTAACGCTGGAACAGAGACAGGAAGTTCCTTTTAACACAGGAGGGCGTAGTTCATTGGATAGGTACACTGTTTAAATCCAGATGAGAGAGTGCAAGCACAGTAGGGAGGAGGCAGGCACGTGCAGGACACAGCCAGAAATGCAGACCGGAACAGGAGCAAGGACAGGTGAGTAGCAGCAGTAAAGATGCAGCAGGGACAGGACTGCAGCAGGGGCACACCAAGGTCTGCGGTTCGCAAGAAGGGCCGTGGCATGGACCGTGACAGCCAGCATTGCTCCAGAGGTTAAAGGGGTTGGTAGTCAGCCTGTCAGGGCTCAAAATATACACCGCACACTGCATCAAATTGGTCTGCATGGCTGTCGTCCCAGAAGGAAGCCTCTTCTATAGATGACGCACAAGAAAACCCACAAACAGTTTGCTGAAGACAAGCACACTAAGGACATGGATTACTGAAACCATGTGTTGTGGTCTGATGAGCTCAAGATAAACTTATATGGTTCAGATGGTGTCAAGTGTGTGTGGCGGCAACCAAGTGAGGAGTACAAAGACAAGTGTGTCTGCATACAGTCAGGCATGGAGGTGGGAGTGTCATGGTTTGTGGCTGCATGAGTGCTGCCTGCAGTGGGGAGCTACAAATCATTGAGGGAGCCATTAATACCAACATGTACTGTGACATACTGAAGCAGTGCATGACCCACTCCCTTCTGGGCCTCAGTGAAGTATCCAACATAACGACTCCAAACACCTACAAGATGACCACTTCCTTGCTAAAGAGAATGAGGGTAAAGGTGCTGGACTGGCCAAGCGTATCCAGACCTAAACCCTATGGAGCATCTGTGGGGCCCTCCTAAACAGAAGGTGGAGGAGCACAGGTCTCTAACATCCACCAGCTCCGTGATGTCTTCATGGAGGAGGGAAGAGGATTCCAGTGGCTGCAGCCTGTGAAGCTCTAGTGACCTCCAGGCCCAAGAGAGTTAAGGCAGTGCTGGAAAATAATGGTGGCCACACAAAATATTGACAATCTTGGCACAACTTGTCCATTTATTAACTTAGGGCTGTCCTCACTTTTGTTGTCGCTTCAGGGTGTCCTCACTTTTGTTGTCACTTAAGGGTGTCCTCACTTTTGTTGTCACTTAGGGGTGTACTTACTTTTGTTGCCAGGGGCTTAGACATTGATGACTGTGTTGCGTTATTTTGAGGACACACCAAATTTACACTGTTAGGCTAGGTTCACACGGCTTAAATGCACTGCGTAATTACCACCCTCAATTACGCCGTGTGGCTGGGAGCGGGAGCGGGTGGCCGGCACCTCGCCGGCCCATAGGCAACCATTACCAGCGGCGCGTATACGCCGCTAGTAATTCACATGTCACTTTTCTCCCCCCTCGGCGTATTCGCCGAGCAGGGAGAGGGGACGTAATCCATAGTTCTCTATGAGAACTGTGGATTACCGTAATGACTGGGATGGATTCCAGCCGTAATTTGCGCACTCCGGCTCGTAATTACGGACTGAAATACGTCCTATTTTAAGTCGTGTGAACATAGCCTTACACGAGCCGTACACCGACTACTTTACATTGTATCAAAGTATCATATCTTTAGTGTTGTCCCATGAAAAGATATAATACAATATGTACAAAAATGTGACGGGTGTACTTACTTTTGTGAGATACTGTATGTGTCTCCATGGTAACAAATAAAACCTGTGTAGTCCGATCCTCACATCATACTCCTTTCCACTTGTCTCCTACTTCTTCATTGCAGACATGTGGCATTTTAGCAGGACGTTGGGGGCATATAGACGGGTGTATGACTGCAGGATCAGACTACACATGGTTGTTCTGTTGTCTGTTACTATGGAGACACATAGGTTTACATAGCACCTGCAAACTCCAAATACTGGGACTTTGCTTTAATGGAGACTGTTTGCCAAGTGGTTTTATTTTTCACAGGAACATTGGTGCAACAAAAAGTTGGACACAGCTCTACAGTGATATAACAGTGCAGCCTTTTCTAACTCTTCTTCCATGGAACGTTCACCATTGTCTATTTTCCACCAATTTACACATTTTCTTGGCCCTCCTGTTCCCGAACAAAGCTCTGTCTATTACGCCATTTACCTGTCATGAACTACATTTGAAGTGTCACTCAGGATCATCTCCGACACTCTAATAATCCCAAAGTAGGTGCGGTGAGCCGGTAATGGTATGTCTGCAGCTACGGATCATAGCCTGCATCATTTGTAGTTTATTATATCCGACAGCTCCAGTGTCAAAATGTAATAGTAACAGTAGAAAATACAATTATTATGAAAAACCCAATAATTGCTGCTTGGGGAAATCAAGCCAAACTGGTCAGTTATCTCAAAGTGGAGTGGTTTCAGATCTTGGAACTAATTAATAAATGTTATGTAAAGTGGGTTGCAAAAGTCTTCCTACCCCTTGAACTTTTCCTTATTTTTAAAACTTACAGCCACAAACTTAAAGGGGTTGTCTCACTACAAGGATCACTGCTTTTTATGTTAATGATCATACAAAAACAAGTCACTTTGAAATTTGTGTCCATTAACAGTGTCCTACCTATTCCTAGATATCCCTTCTAGTATGGGCTGCATCAGATTCTCAGGTCGTTATAGCTACAGAACTGAGTGATCTATCCGGATAGGCTTCCAGCACTGGTTGCTATAGCTACAGACCTGTTTGATCCCTCATGAAACCCCAGCCTTATGCTATAGCAAACGACCTGGTTTCTCCCGCACCAATAGAACCATAAACACCCCCGAATTCAAAATAAAACCCCAAAAAAAGGACTGAGGAAAGATGAATCAATGTAGTGAGAAACCCCTTTAAATGTAATTTAAATGTATTTTATGTGGAGAGCAACAAAAAGGCCCGAGTATTTTTAAAAATGTAAAGAAAATTATACCTGCTTTTTCAAATTTTTGCAAATTGAAAAAAACTGAAGTGAAATGTGGCGTGCATATGTATTCAGCCCCCTGTATTCTGATACCCTTAATATAATCCAGTGTGACCAATTAGCTTTAGAAGTCCCTTAATTAGTAAATAGAGCACATCTGTATCTCATTTAGTCTCAGTATAACTATAGATGTTTCGTAAAAGCCTCAGAGGTTTGTTAAAGAACATTAGTGAACAATCTGCATTATAAAACCAAGGAAAAACTAGACCTCAGGGGAAAATGGGTGGTAAAGTGTATTTTAGGGCTAAATTTTAAAAAAAAAATCCCCAAATTGAAAATTCACAAAGCTCTATTTAAACCATCTCCATAAATGGAAAGGAGTTGGCACAACTGCTAAGTTTACCAAAACAGGACGTCCACCAAAAACACGCCAAAAATAAGGGGGAGCACTAGTTGAGAAGCAGCCCAAAAAGGCCCCGGGGCCTTGGAGTTATGCAGAATCCACGCTCAAGTGGGAGAATCAGTCCACAGGACAACTATTAGTCATATATTCCACAAATTTGGCCTTTATTGAAGAGTGGCAAGAAGAAAGCCCCTTTTGAAAGCCATCAGAAGTCTGGTTTACAATTTGCCAAAAGCTCTGTAGAGGACACGGTAAGCATGTGGAAGAAGGTGCTGTGGTCCAAGTGAGACCTAAAAAAGGCCCGATTTATTCATTTGAAAGTAGCTTTTTAAAAACCCCTTTTAAAAAAGGGGTGTTTTTCGTTTGAGCTGCTCGTGCTTCCCCCCAATTTTCCCAGATTGGTTTGGGAAAAACAGGGGGGTGTCTTCCTGTCAAACAGGGTGTCTCCCATCCCAGGGGGGCGTTTCTCCCCCCACTGAAAAAATGTGACATCATCATTTTGTTTTTTTAAAGCAGGGGAGGGAGAAGGTTGTTGGTTTTAAAACTCTGTACCTCCGCCGGGTTATGTCGCAGCCTTAGGCGCCCAAAAAATTTCCCCAAGCAACTGGCATATGTCTTTGTTTACACACCCCCGAAAGCCAAACAGCTGTTTTAAATCTCTACTTCCGTTCCCGTGACATTTTTGAGAAGCAAATTTAGCTTTCAGAAAAAGGCCCCCTCATCTTTTAATAACTTTTGGGGTGGGGTGCAGTGGTTTGCGCAGTGTAAAAACCCCCTTTTTGTTTTTACAACAAGGGGGTTTTGGAGTTCTTAAATCCCTCCTGGTTATAATTTTTTTTTCCCCCTAAAATTTAAAAACATATGTAAAAGGGGAAACCCAAAAAAAAAATGTTAAATCTCTATAATGATTAAAATATTTTAAAAATACAGGGGCCTCCCCTATACACTGTTCATCCCCCCGAATTTTTTATTTTTTTATCACGTATTTTTGAAAGTGCTTTGGTTTTTGACGCAAGGATGGGACACCCATATAGGGGAAACTTTGTGTGTGTATATGAAAAAAAATTAAAAGATGTTTTCCCCATATATTTTATATCTTTAAAAAATGTGTAAAAAATTTTAATAAAAAAAAACCCAAAAAACCCTGCTGATGGGAAATTGAAACTCCCAACCCCTGTCCCTTTTAGGGATGATCACCTAAGCAAATATCCATACAAGCGCCCCACTTCCCGATTTCATGGGTTTCCAAACCCTTAAAGGTATACAATACAGGTGAAACGTCAAAGGGGGGCTTGCATTTTGATCCCGAAGGGAACAAAAAACGCCTTCTTTTTCCAAAGTAGGGAGCCTTTTAAGGGCTGGATTGGAGGATGTGAACAACCTCTTTTGGAAAAAAACCCCCTTTAAAAAAAGGCAGTGGAATTCCCAGGGCCCCGAAAATTGATCCTTTTAAAACTGGGAGATGTAATAAACCCGCAGACTTTTTTTGGTTTCCTATCGATTTTAAAAAGCTCAGAGGGGGGGTATAAAACCCGGGGTGTGCAAACCCGCCAATCCAAAAGCGCAGGGGGGCATGGCGGGGCGTTTCCCGTTAGGGGCGTATCCCAAAAAGGCCCGAATTTAAATGACACCAAACCCAAACAAAAAGTGCCAAAGGGGGGGGCTGGGGGTGCCGGAAAAACGACCCAAAAGGGGGGTTCTGACCCCCAGAACCCCCCAGAAATAAAAAAAAACATTTTTAAAAGAAAATGCTTATATCTGCTAAAAAACCCAAATGACAGGGGTAATGCAACCCAATTACAAAAAGTGCTTATTTTTTTCTGTTTTTCCCCCTAATCTAGACATGATCTTTTAACGAAAAAACCCCCTTTAAAATTAAAACTAACCCCTATACCATGTTCATAAAAAGGTGCAGGTTAAAAAAGGTTGTCTTAAACCCCCCACCCTTTTTAAATTGAGTTACTTTAAAGCTACTTACGCTTTCCCAAAATTTTTGGGACGGGCAGCAGCCCCCCGCCCCCTTTTCTTCACAACAGTGGTAGAAAGAACAACTATCTGTATTGTTTTTTCTCCTTTCAGCGCACATAAATTCAAGTGCACAGCGGGGCAGAGGGGGGGGGGTATGCGCTCCCCCGCCCCTGTTCATATGTCAATTTAGCAGGGCAGGGCAATGAAGTGAAGTCATCACCCCCGGGGTTTCAAATGCTTCCCCGTCCCTTTTTCCCAGAGCGACAGGCTTGGGACCAAAAGCGGGCGGTCCTCGGGGGAAAAATGGGGGAGGGGGAGTAAACCCACCTACTGGGGAAAACCCAACTACCTAACTACTGACTTTGGGCACCAAACTACCTACCAACTGGGGCCCCAATCTACCTAAGTACTGACTGCTGGCCCCAATCTACATACTGTGGGCCCCAATCTACCTATCTACTGGGGGGGGCACCTAATCTACCTGCCTACTGGGGGCCCCTAATCTACCAATTTTCCCCCTTGGCTGCTCCTAAAATTTTTCCCTTTCTGGGAAACCCCCCAATTTTTCCTACCTACTGGGGGCCCCTAATCTTCTTACCTACCTACCGGGGTCCCTTGATCTACTTACCTACTGGGAGCCACCTAATCTACCTGACTACTTGGGGGCCCTTATTCTACCTAGTTACTGGGGGGCCCTCATCTTTCCCAAACCCACTTTTGTGGCTCCTAAAAATTTAAATTCCTTACTGTTTGGGTTCCCCCAAAAACTACCTACAAACTGGGGGTCCAAAAGTACCCTTTCCCACTCGGCGTTCCCCCCCAAAATACCAAACTGCGGGGGGGCCCCCCAAACTAATAAAAAAGATCCCCCAAAAAGTTTGGGCTAAATGGAAAATGGGTTTTAAACATTCCCGTATTTGGGTTCCCTATTCCGGAAAATTTTCTGATTACTGCCAGTTCCTTGTATTTGAGGCTTAGGAACCCCAACCAATTTAATTCTTTTGGAAAAAGCATAACAGTCTTTTTTTCCATGCCCACAAAACCGATAATACTCAATAATTTATTTCCCCGGGTTCAAAATTTTTGCGGTTGGGGCAATGGATCAACAAAAACCCAAATTCAAACAAACTTGATACCCCCTTTTTTTTTTGTTCTTTTTTTCTGAAATACACCTGTTTTTTTGAATGGCCAACAATTTTAGTCCGATAAGTTTCCCTTTACGTGCCAGTCCATGCCAGTACAATTGACCTCCTTGAGCTGTACTGAACACATGTAGTGGAGAAGAGCAGCATTACTTTCTGGCAGTGTCGGATTGGGGTGCATGGGACCCACTATTCTAGTTGATTCTTGGGACCTATTATTGAAGTTGATTCTTGGGACCCAACGGTGGACCAGAATCTTGGTGCCCACCAGTAGAGCAGAATCTTGGGGTTCACTGGTGGAGCTAAACCCTTTGGGGGTTTCACCAGTGGAGTTGAACCTTGGGGTCTACCAGTGGAGCTTAACCTTGGGGTCCACCAGTGGAGCAGAATCTTGAGGTCCACCAGTGGATCTGAACCTTGGGGTCTACCAGTGGAGTAGAATCTTGAGGTCCACCAGTGGAGCAGAATCTTGGGTCCCACCAGTGGAGCTGAACCTTGGGGTCCACCAGTGGAGCAGAATCTTGGGGTCAACCAGTGGAGCAGAATCGTGGGGTCCACCAGTGGAGCAGAATCTTGTGGTCCGGCAGTAGACCTGAAGCTTGGGGTCCACAACTGGAGTTGATGCTTGGAGCCCACCAGTGGAGCTGAATCTTGGGGTCCATTAGTGGAGTTGATTCTTGGGGCTCCACCCTAAAACTACTACTACACTTACTGTTCATGAAAAGAAACCAAGGCCTGGCACGCCCATGGGCCCACACTGCCTAAGAGGCAACCTTGCCCAGTTGCCCACCAGGGGTTTCCTTTGCTCTTCTGTGGGCCACTACACACTTGCCCTCTAGCCAGTTACCCATCAATCTTGTTCCCTAACGTTTCCCAAAAATTTTACAAAAGATATTATGCCAAGATCCACCACCAGGGGAAAAGAGGGAATGAACCAACTTTACAAGAACCCCTCTCTATTTCTACCATGGTAGCTGCCGCCATTATACTTTGTTCACTAATATACTGTAACAATCTCATTCAGGGAGAAAGAGATAACCAATTGGCACAATTTCTACTATAGTATCCCCCTTTCCTTAATGCAGTATGAGGAGCCAACATAGCTCACAGTGGCGCAAGTTGAGGGCAATAAAGCTTCTCACTGTGTTAGCAGTGTTTATTCACCACATGTGGCAGGAACCTTTTCAGCTTCTAAGGTAAAAGTTCCTATGTCCCAATTATCTGATGGAGGCTAAAATAGTTCAGGCTATTCCATAAAGCCATGTAGTGAACGAAGAAAAATTAAAGGGATTTCTTATCTGTGCTTTTTCACAGAGCCTACTCTTCAAAGCCACATTCCGACTCCCACTTCCTGTTTCGGCTGTGCGCAGTTCCACAGCTTCCCGCTATCACTTCCCTGTACAGGCCGTGAGCGGTACTACAGCTTCAGGCTTTCACTTCCTGTACAGGCAGTGGGCGGTTCTACAGCTTCAGGCTTTCACTTCCTGTTCAGGTTGTGGGCGGTTCTACAGCTTCAGGCTTTCACTTCCTGTTCAGGTTGTGGGCGCTTCTACAGCTTCAGGCTTTCACTTCCTGTTCAGGTTGTGGGTGGTTCTACAGCTTCAGGCTTTCACTTCCCTGTTCAGGCTGTGAGCGGTTCTACAGCTTCAGGCTTTCACTTCCTGTTCAGGTTGTGGGCGGTTCTACAGCTTCACTTTCATCCCGTTCAGTTGTGGGGGTTTACAGCTTTAGGCCCTTTTAAATTCCTGTTCAGGTTGGGGGGCGGTTTACAGCTTCAGGCTTTCACTTCCTGTTCAGGTTGTGGGCGGTTCTACAGCTTCAGGCTTTCACTTCCTGTTCAGGTTGTGAGCGGTTCTACAGCTTCAGGCTTTCACTTCCTGTTCAGGTTGTGGGCGGTTCTACAGCTTCAGGCTTTCACTTCCCGTTCAGGTTGTGGGCAGTTCTACAGCTTCAGGCTCCCACTTCCTGTTCAGGCTGTGGTTGGTTCTACAGCTTCCGGCTCCCACATAGTATGCAGTATCCCCAAGTATGTAGTACGATAGAAGGTAATTGATAAAGGTATTCAGAAGCCATTGTTACTGTGTAGCACAGGGGTGGGCAATTAATTTTTCCATGGAGCTACAAGAGAAATTGGGATGGTTTTAGACGGCCACTAATAAAAAAAACATTGGGTGAACGGGGAAAAACTTGTTTTTAGGTTTATTTCTGTGGAAACTTACTACGTGATATTAATGACACATTATCTGTATTTTGTGGGTCAGTAGATTTCCGTTGATACCAGATTTATAAAGAGGGTTTAATCTGTTTTTTCTTAGACCTCTTCTGTGTCAGGGAAAGGTTGTTATAGGGTTCGGGTTTATATTTGTATCATCTTCCATTTTAGGGTGTATATGGCTTCTCCACCTTTAATTCCAACTTTATAGCAAAAGTTTGGTGACCGACACAAAGAGACAATTTTTTATGATGATAACATTTCAAAATAATGTAGTTTTAAAAAAAAAATTTCCTGTCTCACCTGGGTATTGTTACAAGTGATCACTAGTACAATATACTACGGTACTTGTATAGTGCAGTGTACTGTCGTGCAAGCGATCCCCTATTAAACCTTGCCTCTGAGAGTAGATAGGTAGCTAGGTTAGCTAGGTCGCCCTTCAGTAGAGTAAACCCTACATCAGGCATCCTCAAACTGCGGCCCTCCAGCTGTTGGGAAACTACAACTCCCATCATGCATTTATATAATCTATAAGAGTTGTAGTTTCCCAACAGTTGGAGGGCCGCAGTTTGAGGAGGCCTGCCCTACATCCTGCAAAACTTTCTGTAAATGTAAAAAGTTGGACAGAAAGTTCTGCAGGAGGCGAAACCAGACAGGAAAGTAAAGAGTTAAAGCAGCAAACGATGTGTCCCCCACACCTGCTCCTGGGAGATAGAGGGCAGGGACAACCTCCAGGAAAACTTGCTGCTAGCATAGTTACTGTCTCTTTCAGGGACACCAACAGAGCCCCAGTGTTACCGACTCTGCCTGGACCAGGAACCAGCGCAGGATGAAGTGGTCGTCTTCCCCTTGTTTTTTTTCCTTTCGGTCCAGGCCGCCATGATGACTTTTCCCGGCCACGACTCGTCTCTGCAGCATTTACCACACATCTTAGAATCCTCACATTTCCAGCAGCTTCTTACTTATAAGTATATTAGTCCCCTCAGTTAGGTAGCTCTATAGCTCCCCTCCTCAGATAGGAGGCTCTATAGGTCCCCTCAGGCAGGTATATAGATTGGTCCCCTCAGTTATGCAGGTATATATACTTGTCCCCTCAGTTATGCAGGTATATATACTTGTCCCCTCAGTCAGGCAGGTATATAGATATATCCCCCCAGGCAGATATATACATAGGTCCCCTCAAGTAGGTATATATGTCCCCTCAGTCAGGCAGGTATATAGACATGTCCCCTCAGGCAGGTATATACATAGGCCCCCTCAGGCAGGTATATACAGATGTCCCCTCAGGCAGGTATATAGATATGTCCCCTCAGGCAGGTATATACATATGTCCCCTCATGCAGGTATGTACATAGGCCCCCTCAGGCAGGTATGTACATAGGCCCCCTCAGGCAGGTATGTACATAGGCCCCCTCAGTTATGCAGGTTTAATAAAAATAATAACACTAATACTTACCTCTCCTCCTTTCCGTCATCACACCGCCAGCGCTGGGATGCTCCTCTAGCAGCTCCTCGGCTGCACAGCCTATGCAGAGTGACGGCTGTGCTGTGCGGCCAATGAGCGGCAGCGGCGCTGCTGCCCAATTCACCAATACCTGCCATGTTAATAGTAGCGCTGACAGCCCACCGCAGCCTCTCAACGCTACCTGGCCGAAGCGGGCCTTCAGCGCTACTATTAGTATGGTCTAAAGCTGACCTTATAAAGCAGACCTGAGCATTGTACGTCGCGGGCCACATCTGGCTAGTTAGAGGGCTGGATGCGGCCCGCACAATGTAAAATAGTAAAATAGGTGGTACAGCTGAAGTAAAGTCTGACAAGCCGCTGTGCAGTAGTGGAGATGTAGCAGAGTCAGTAAGTAGTTCAACTAGAATGGAGCAAAAAAGTTGTGAAATATAGTGGGGAGTCTGCTTCAAGGGCTTACGGGGATTACGTTCCTTCCTCCATGTAGAGCAATGTCAATGTTCTTCTGGGTTAGGACTGAACATTAATAATAGATTAATTTCCTATTTGAAGGTTAAAATCTTCCTTCTTCCCTGCAGATCCTGGCGCATGTTGGAGCCCTGTGTGACTAATCTGCACGCTTTACCTGTCATGACATTAAATTGGGCATAACGATGCTGAGTCTGAAAGCCTCTCAGAAACTTGATACTGGAGTTTGAAAGGTTAAAGAGTCCAATTTATCCATCAAAGATGACGTGTAAACACACCCAGGGGGCAGGTTATAGAAGGAGGGGAAGAGCTGGAGAAATAGAAATACGGTGGATTCAGGAGCTGCAGGGGCGCTTTAAAACCAGTGCAAAATTGCGCTTCCACCACTTTACGTACTGTACAGTGAATCCCCTCAAAAAGGACAATATTAAAGAGGCACGCTCACCACAGTGATTAGCTTTACACATGTAGGCCAAGGTAGTTGCAGACTATGAACAAATACATTGCTCTTCTGATTTTGTTTCAGAGTTAAAGCAGTTTTTATCTCCTGCTTGTGTACACAAACTTTCCTAGGTTACCGACCACCTCTCTCTTCTCTAGCAGAGACCAGGCTAGTGACATCGCTGCCTGATGTTGGTGTTTTCTATCAGCAAGACACACACTGAGCTTGTTAATGTTACTGGTGGGCAAACTTTAACACTTTACAACTCCTGAAGACTCTCTAGAGACATCCTGGTAAGAAACCTTCAATCACTAAAAGTAACACTCAAACAGGCTCAGTTAGGAATACATGTAGTTTAAAATGTCAGTCACTGCTGTAGAACTGCCCACAACCCGAACAGGAAGTGGGGGCATGAAGATATAAAACCGCCCACAGGCTGAAAAAAAAGTGGGAGCCTGAAAGTGTAGAACCATCCACACCCTGAAAAAGAACCAGAGCTCCGATGCATAATAGAATCACACCACTAGCCCAACAAGAGAAGCAAGCAGAGCCTGAAGGTGTAACAAAACCACACCCACAGCCAGCCATGAACAGGAAAGCAGACCCTTGAGCTGTAAAAAAACCAACCACAACCTGAACAGGAAAGCAGGGACCTGAAGCTATAGAAACCACACCACAGTCCTGAACAGGAAGATGGACCTAGCTGAAAGCTGTTAGAACCATCCAGCAGCCTGAACAGGAAGCAGGACCTTGACATACTGTAGAAGCCAACACCACACAGATCTGAAACAGGAAGCGTGACCACTGAACTGTAAAAACCCCCCACCAGTCTGAACAGGAAGCGGAACCCTGGAAGCAGTAGACAACCGCGTAGCTGAACAGGAAGTGGGACCATGAGCTGTAGAATCATCCACAAGCGCTGAACAAGGTAACAGCAGGGACCCTTGAAGCTGTAGAACCAACCAACACAGTCTGAACAGGAAGTGTGAGCGACCTGAGCTTGTAGAACCACCCACATCTGCAACACGGAACATAGCGGAGCCCTGAGCTGTAAACCACGAGCTCCTAAACAGGAAAACAAGGAACCAGGAACCCGAGAAGCTGTAGAACCAAGCACATCAGCCTGATAGAAAGCTTAAGTCTTATTGAGGGTATGTACACACCCGGCTTACATGCAGTGCGTATAGTATAACAGTGCCGCCTACACCGGTTATTCTTGGAAGCAAATGCGCGTAATTACCACATTCCCAAAGCATGGGTGAGTGGGGGGGGGAGCGGCCGGGAGCCGGCCCCATGGACATGCGATATGTCCAGGAGCGGCGCTATATCGCCATTAACCATTGACATAAGATCAATTCTGCACCCCGCGTGTAACAATGACAATCATATTGTACGCGCGGGGGACAACGCTAAACCAAAGCCCTCTATAAGACAATAATTATCATAATAGGCGTCGTTATTAAGTCGCAATCTACGCGGAAAAAATAACGTGCGGCCAATGTATACTTGATAAATAAGCCGTGATAACATGACCCTACAGTTATGATTTCACACATGTAACAGCGGCGCTGTACATTAACGCGCCGAGCAGTACATCGTGTTTATCTCGGGAACACGTAACAAAAAATGCCCGTGCTCCAATTGAGACAATATCATTACTTGCGCCGCGTATTCGCAACAACAGTAATAGACATGTCACATCTCTCCCCGCTCTCTCGGACCGAATTGGTACGAGCGGGGAGAAGGAGGCGTAATCCATAAGTTCTCTATGAGAACTGTGGATTACTATGTAATATTCGCCGCGCATCTCACCCGTATTAGAGAGCCAAAAACGCGGAACAAAATGCGTGCCGAAATTACCCCGTGTGAACATAGCCTAAAAGGCATCGGTGTGACTCTGTTCACTGTATTTGTGAGTGCCTGCACCTATCAAACCGTCCAACTTTTAAGATGGTCAAAGAGAGCCACCTAGGGTTTACCGTGTGAAGGATCAATAGTGATATACATGAAAATAAGTTGTTTATCACACAACTTATCATGAGCACAATAAGACACTTGTTCTGGTCTCCAATTCACCACATGAACAAAATATATTATTAAAGGTTTGCGTTTAATCATCAGTTCGAGGAACCAGACAGGTAATTTTAAGGAGGCATATAAATCATTTCATTACATGTCAATCTATTTCCAATGTTAAAAAGATATATTTGTTACTTGAAAGGAGAGGAATAGCGCTCAATCATTAAAAAGAGGGACATTCAAAGAGCAAAGAGGGACATAGATTAAAAATAGGCGAACTGTCCCTTGCTCCAAGCGTGGACATTTAGGAGTAGGCATCATATGCTAGAGTCGCTAAATAAAGCTATATTAGCAAATCAGTTAGGGTAGGTCACAACCATAAGGTATGAGTCACACAGCTGTTATTTGACAAATATGCGTGACATTTTAGTACATATTACATACCGAAATACGTAGCAGATTTCAATGCTCTGATTGGTTGCTATGAGCTCCAATTGGTCGCAATCAAGCTCTGATTGGTATGCATGAGCTCTGATTGGTTCTATGGCTCTTATTTGCTGCTATGGGTTCTGATTGGTTACTATACGAGAGCTCTAATTGGATTTTTGCTATGAGCTCTCATATGGTTACGATGAAGCATACTGAATGGTCTGCTATGAGCTTGATGGTTCTGAAGAGACCTCTTCATTGGTTGCGATGAACTCTCATTGGTCGCTATGAGGCTCTGTTTGGGTTGCTATAAGCTCTGTTTGGTTGCTATGAGCTCTGATTGGTTACTACGAGCTCTCATTGGTTACTACGAGCTCTCATTGGTCGCTATGAGCTCTGATTGGTTGCTACAAGCTCTGTTTGGTTGCTATGAGCTCTGATTGGTTGCTGTGGGCTCTGTTTGGTGCTATGAGCTCTGATTGGTTGCTATGAGCTCTGTTTGGTTGCTATGAGCTCTGATTGGTTGCTTTGGGCTCTCATTGGTTACTATGAGCTCTCATTGGTTACTATGAGCTCTGATTGGTTGCTATGAGCTCTCATTGGTTGCTATGAGCTCTCATTGGTTACTATGAGCTCTCATTGGTCGCTATGAGCTCTGCTTGGTTGCTATGAGCTCTGTTTGGTTGCTATGAGCTCTGATTGGTTGCTGTGGGCTCTGATTGGCTGCTGTGGGCTCTGATTGGCTGCTGTGGGCTCTGTTTGGTTGCTCTGAGCTCTGATTGGTTTCATTATCTACACACCACTGTGATAAAGTTATAGTGTGGGGTATGAAGAGTCCTTTAGGATTTTGAGGGAATTGTGTGTGTGGGGGGAGGTGGGGGGCGTAGCAGTGATTTGGGGCCCTTGTAATTATCCTCTTCACAGCACACATCAAAGGTAACAGTTTCCACTGAAAGGGCAGTTTAACAGGCTTTATTCAAGTCCATTCTCCATACAGTAACTTCAGTAAACATCAATGATAACAGCAATGAAATTATTTCTGGCATTCACACAGTTTAGCTGCTTACAGGGGGGGGTAATAAGCTCACAGATACCTGAGGGTTCATCAGTCATATCCTGTCACTGATGTGCTGTGATTGCTGGCTGCTCTCTTCACTGTCTGTGGTGCAGTGGCTGCAGCACACACACGACTCTGTCTTTACTGTCAGTGGCTCTAACTGCAGCACTCTTCAACATGTCGCACACTCCCTGGACTACCCAGTATACACTCCCCACTAATCTTGTAGAAATTTCTGCCCCCCTCCCCCACTTTTCCCAGCATGCACAGCACCAGCTCTAACTGTCAAATCCCTAATGGCCAAAGAGAGATAACTAATTTACACTTAATAAGAATAGTGACAGTGAAGCTTACTCCGGGTCACAGTTACTGTGGGCTCTGATTGGTTACTATGGGCTCTGATTGGTTACTATGGGCTCTGAGTGGTTGCTATGAGCTCTGATTGGTTACTATGAGCTCTGATTGGTTACTATGAGCTCTGGTTGGTCACTATGAGCTCTGGTTGGTCACTATGAGCTCTGGTTGGTCACTATGAGCTCTGGTTGGTTACTATGGGCTCTGGTTGGTTACTATAGGATCTGGTTGCTGTGGGATCTGAGTGGTTGCTATGAGCTCTGATTGGTTACTATGGGCAACTGATTGGTTACTATGAGCTCTGATTGGTTACTATGGGCTCTGAGTGGTTGCTATGGGCTCTGAGTGGTTGCTATGAGCTCTGGTTGGTTATTATGAGCTCTGGTTGGTCTCTATGAGCTCTGGTTGGTCACTATGAGCTCTGGTTGGTTACTATAGGATTTGGTTGCTGTGGGATCTGAGTGGTTGCTATGAGCTCTGATTGGTTACTATGGGCAACTGATTGGTTACTATGAGCTCTGTTTGGTTGCTATGGGCTCTGAGCGGTTGCTATGGGCTCTGAGTGGTTGCTATGAGCGCTGGTTGGTTATTATGAGCTCTGGTTGGTCACTATGAGCTCTGGTTGGTTGCTATGGGCTCTGTTTGGTCACCATGAGCTCTGGTTGGTCACTATGAGCTCTGGTTGGTCACTATGAGCTCTGGTTGGTTGCTATGAGCTCTAGTTGGTTGCTATGAGCTCTAGTTGGTTGCTATGAGCTCTGGTTGGTTGCTATGGGCTCTGTTTGGTCACTATGAGCTCTGATTAGTTGCTATGAGCTGTGCTTAATATGAGCTATGAATAGCTGCTACTATGGGCTTTGGTTGCTATTGGCTCCGATTGGTTGCTATAGGCTCTGATTAATTCCTATGATCTCTGATTGGTTGTTATCAGTTCTGATTGGTTGCTATGAGCTCTGATTGGTTGCTATGGGCTCTGATTAATTCCTATGATCTCTGATTGGTTGTTATGGGCTCTGATTGGTTGCTATGGGCTCTGATTAATTCCTATGATCTCTGATTGGTTGTTATGGGCTCTGATTGGTTGTTATAAGCTCTGATTGGTCGCTATCGCCTTGGGTTCATTGCTATGAGCCCGGATTGGTCACTATGGGCTGTGATTGGTTGCTATGGGCTCTAATTGATTGCTATGGGCTCCGATTGGTCGCTATGGGCCCTAATTGATTGTTATGTTCTCTGATGCTATGGGCAACAAGGACAGTCGTACTTCTAGACAGTTTTGATAAATGAGGCAAAGAGTGCCTCCAAAAAAAAACCAACCTCAATGACTTAGGGGACGTTCACACGATGAGTAAAATGTACTGATCGCATTGAATCTGCCTCATTGTCCAATCCAACGGTGAACCCACCTCCATTATACCCTATGGAAAACCAGCATCACTGATTTTACTCGAGTATTTTCGGCACGTACCGTAGGAGCCGTTAAAGAAGCGCCGACCATTAATACGGCTTAGTGCACACATACATCAAAACGTGTACGTTATAACTTGTGTGCTATCTGTAGGCTGCTGTTTGGAGCAGACGTTTGACACCGAAAAAATAACGACTGAGGGGGCGATCACAGGACGAGAAAACTGCACTCGTTAGATTCTGCTGTATAGAAACAGCGCTGAATGTGCTTCAGAATCAGCATCCAATCCGACGGTAAACCCAGCTCCGTAATACCCTATGTAAAACCTGCGTGGCCAATTTAACCTGAATATTTCCGCCGGGTACTGTAAGTGCCGTCAAAGAAGCGCCAACCATTACTAAGTATAGGAGTCAGAAAATCTGGACATTGGACATTCAGCATCATTTCCTCTTTGGAATTTCCTTCTTGGGGTATGTTTACACGGGTAAATTCTTCACATATTTGCGCTCTAATACGGGCGAGATGTGCGGCGAAATTATGGTAATCCATAGCTTTCATAGAGAATTATGGTTTACGCCTCCTCTCCCCGCTCGTACAATATGATCGTATTGTACGCGAAGGGAGATAAGTGACATGCGTATTAGCGCGACCTCCCGAAACACACGATGTACTGCGGCAGTACATCGTGTGTTCATACCCTTAGGCCGTGTTCACACGGCTTATTCCCGACGGATTTGTGAGCCGTATTGAGCTCACAAATCCACGTGAAAAAGGGCGGGACGGGGGCGGGGCCGGACCCCGGCGGGGGCGCCGCTCCCGGCCCCATAACAATGCATTTTTTTACAGCACGTCCCGCCGTAAATAATGTGCATGTCACTTTCTCCCCCCGCGCGGGATTCGCCGAGCGGGGAGGAGCGACGGATTCCACTTGTTCTCTATGAGACCAGTGGATTACCGTAATTGCTGCCACGAATTGGCGCCATACTGCAGCGCATATCCGGCGCGCAGTACGGCGCCAATCCCGGGAAAAAAAGCCTGGATCGAGGCCTTAGACTCAGTGCATGCTATATTTTTTTGAATGGATGATGGATCCGTTGTGACGCAGGGAAAAAGGATGCGTTAACGTGTTCATTGACTTGTGTAGGTGGACGGAGGTGCAATATGAATGAACGTAGTTTCCGTTTTTAAACTCTCCGTCAAATATTGTAACAGATGGAAGACGCGGGGCTCCGCGCTTTTTCAAGTTACAGTATACTTTCTCTTTACAACGTATGTCAATGGAAAACGGATCCATGTTGTAAACGTATATGTTTGTATCCGACAAAAAAATATAAATGAAGCTACCCAATCAAGTTGCAGGAAAAAACGGGTGACAGCCAATGGAAAAGCTAGTTAAAAAAAATAGGATAATAAAAAGGATCTCAAATATCTGCTCGAAAGCGCATGTTGACTCGACATTTTTGGATCCAATATCAGATCCATTTTGGATCCAAAAATTGCATCCAAAAACGCATTGGTCGATCGGACCCTAAATGGATCCAACATGTATCTAACATGCAGCTGCGTATTTGGATGCGTGTTGGATGCAGCAGGATCGCTCCCTATAGTTTATTAAAGGACCAAGAATAGACACGACAATTCTTGGAACGGATCTGAAAGACGCAATGAGGCGCATCGGGGATCACTCATGTGAATGGCAATACGTGTTTTACATTGCGAGCAATGTAAATCACACTGCTCATTGTTAGTTGCGTGTTTGGGTCCGTCTAGATGGACCCAAACGCATCCAAAAGCATAAGTTCACACGGACCCAACACGCCGTGTGAACATACCCAAACAGTGCACGTTTGACATATGTTTAACCCCTTCATGATGCACGGTCATAATAATATGGCTCTAATTTTTTTTCTTCCCTGCCTTCTGAAAGCCATAACTTTTTTATTTTTCCACCTATATAGACACATGAGGGCTTTTATTTTGCAGGACAAGATGCACTGTCTAATGGTGTCATTCGTATTCCCATACTAATTGTCACTTTGTACTTGTTTGACCAATGTTATTTATGTACCCGTCTCAAATGTACAGCGCCTGGAATCAAGGGTGCTCTAAAACAAATAATAATAATAATAATATACTGGGAAACTGCAAAAAAAAATTCTAAGTGAGGCAAAATGTTAAAAAAAAACGTACTTGCGCCATGTTTGTGGGAGTTTATTTTTACACTGTTCAGTCTTCGGTAAAAATGTGTTTTCTGTATTCTACAGGTTGATCCACATCCGCCAATACCAAATATGTAGGGTTTCCGTTATGTTTTGGTACCTTAAAAAAATTCCAAACATTTTCTATTTTTGAAATTTGCGCAGCGGCGCGGCTTTGTGCGTCCAATAACTTTTTTTGTACTAACACATCAGTGAGGCGGCATTTTTTGCGGGCTGAAGTGGACTTTTTATTGCTACCAGTTTGGAATGCATGCGACTTTTTTGATCACTTTTATTCCAATTTTTTTAGGATATGAAATGACCAAAAAAACACAATTTGACTCTGGATTTTTTTTCTTCTATGGTGTTCGACATACGGGATAAATTATGTTATATTTTAATAAATCAGACTTTTTCGGACGCGTCGATACCAAATATGGGGAACTTTTTTATTATTGTATTTTTTTTATTTGGAAACTGGCGAAAAGGGGGTGATTTGTACTTTAAAACATTTTTTTTTTTTTTTACTTTTACTTCGAGTCCCCCTAGGGTGCTTCCCACTAGGGGGCGCAATCAGTTCTACAGCCTAATGCATTGCATATAAAATGTATTAGGGTGTTCCAATATGGCGGTTTCCCCACTTCCTGCCTGGGGCTGGAAGTGGAGAAATCAAAAACATGGCAGCGATGGAGGCCTTCACAAGGCTTCCCGCTGCCATGTTCGGCAATCGGATCTCCGCAATTTTGCTGCGGGGACTCCGATCGCAGTGAGGAATGGTGTGCGGTACCGTTTCTCATTCATTTAGACACCGCGGCCATCTTTGCTGCAGCGTCTAAAGGGCTAAATAGCACGGGCGGGCGGCAGCCTGCCAGCCCCATTGACATGCATTACTCGCGGCGCGTATTCGCCGCAAGTAATTGACATGTCACTTACGATCGTATTGTACGAGCGGGGAAAGGAGGCGTAATCCACAGTTCTCTATGAGAACTATGGATTACCGTAATTTTGGCAAATTAGCCTGTGTGAACATACTCTAAGGGGTTAAAGTATACTTTATAATGTACATGTTTTGATGTATGGTCAAACGGGGTGCGCACAAAGCTTTACAAGCGCGGAATTTCTGACGAGGAAACTGCGTCATTTCAGCGCTGATGCTTTCTATGCCAAAAATCCGTCATGTGACCCTACCTTTTCCCAGCTATTCCAGATCAGCCCAGTCATGCAACCTCCAATGATTGCATTGTAGCACAGCTGTAGCACATTCCCTGTATATGTGGTGCTCAATCCTGCAATGTATAGCATAGCTGGGCAGATTTGGCTTGGATTGCTACAGGGGAAGGGAGGGATGATTCCAAATAGTAGAGGGGGAAACAAACCTACCTTGTAAACCCTCATCATTGCAGCCATTCCGGTGATCCCGGCTGATGATGTCACTATTCGGTCTTCACATGACCCTCCAGGGCAATCACAGGCTGCAGCGATCACCTGCAGTATATTCAGCAAGAGACCACTGCGGCCTGTAAAGGGGTGAAGAGCGAATGGTGCCGGGATCACTGTGCTAGAACGAGAGAGTTTACAAGGTAGGTTCTTTTATTTTTAATCATCCCTGGATGGACTGCTGAGCACGCCTACATTTTGAGACCCTCCACCCCCTTAAAGGGGTTGTCTCACTACATCAATTCATCTTACCTTAGTCCTGTTTTCTCATTTTCACTTTTGAATTTACTGGCTACTACTGGCCTTCAGTGATGCGCTGCTGAGGACACCAGGTCTGTAGCTATAGCAACCAGCGCTGGCTGCCTATCTGGTGAGATGGAATTGGTCTGTAGCTATAGCAACCAGCGGTGGCAGCCTATCAGGAGCGTTTGAACTGGTCTGTAGATATAGCGACCTGTGCTGGCAGCCTATCAGGAGCGATTGAACAGGTCTGTAGCTATAGCAACCAGTGCTGGCAGCCTATCAGGAGCGATTGAACAGGTCTGTAGCTATAGCAACCAGTGCTGGCAGCCTATCAGGAGCGATTGAACAGGTCTGTAACTATAGCAACCAGTTTGGTAGCCTATCAGGAGAGATTGAACAGGTCTGTAGCTATAGCGACCAGTGCTGGCAGCCTATCAGGAGAGATGGAACAGGTCTGTAGCTATAGCGACCTGAGGAGGTAATGCAGCCCATACAAGAGGGGATATCTAGGAATAGGTAGGACGCTGTTAATGGACACATATTGCAAAGTGACTTATCTTTGCAAGATCTTTAACATAAAAAGCAGCAATCCTTGTAGTGAGACAACCCCTTTTAAATCTCCCTTTTTAAAGTTCCATTCTCAATATTAAACCTTCATAGCTTTATACCAGCCAGGTGTATAAATGTATACAGCCACATTTTCCTCATACATGCTAAGGCTGCGTTCATACAATGCGTTTGTTGTGTTTTTCAAGTGGCCTGTTATTTTTAGAGTCAGCTTGTGGCCAGGAGCGCCCTTATCGGGGCGAGTTTCCTGTACTTTTGCTATAGGTAAGGGTGTAATAGTGTGTTAGGGCTATATAGGTATACTTTTATCATTGTCCTATACCTGTATTTGATCTCCCATATTATTTAGAGGTTTGTTAATATTTGGTTTTAACCTTATTTATCCAATAAAAGTTATATTTTAGGACCATTTTTTCCTCTTTCCTATTGGTTTTTGTATATGTTGGTCAAGAGGTTTTTTTCACATTTTTGGCAATTATTTTGCTAGGTGTTTTGTTGCTTATTTTGTAATCCCATTTTCACTTCTGTTCCCAATTGAAGTTCACTACAAACCCATCTGCATTAGTAAAAACACGTGATTTATTTTTTTTTTTTATGCAGTTGGGAAAAAACACCACTAGGGTCATGTTCACACGGCGTGTTGGATCTGTTTTTTGGATCTGAAAAATGCATTCAAAAGTGCTATGTAAATCGCATCCACCATGCAGCTGTGTATTTGTAGGTGTGTTGGATGCAGCAGGATCGCACCCTATAGTTTTAAACAGGGCATCTCTGCCTTAGGGGCGTTTCACACGTGTTTTGGGCGCGGATTGGTCCGTACTCCACGCGATTTGCGTGCAGTACGCCCAATCCATCGCAGTAATTCGGTAATCACGTTCTCATAGAGAACATGATCGCGCCTACCAGCCGGCGAAATCCGCGGCGGAAAAAGCGCACTTGCACAATTATCCAGAGCGTCAATACGCCGCTCGGTGGAATACATGGAAGTCTAATGGGCTGCTGCCGCGCCCGCACCCGCCCTTTAATCAAAACCGGAATGCGAGCGACAATCCGTGCTCGCAATTCGGCTTGATTAGCCGTGTGAACGGGCATTAGGGTGAATTTCACACATGCGGTTTTGTATGCGTTTTTTGGGTCCGTTTAGATGGATCCAAACACGCAACTAATAACGTATGTTCACACGCCATTTTGGATCTGTTTTTGAATCTGTGTAAATCCCATCCAACACGCATCCAACACCCAGGGCGCTGCGCTTTTTCAATTTGAAAAAAATATACGTCACAGTATACTTTTTGTACAACGTATGTCAATGGAAAACGGGTCAATGTTGTAAATGTACACGTTTGTATCCGTCATAAAAATATAAATAAAGCCACACAATCAAATAGCAGGGGAAAACAGGTGACAGCCGATAGAAAAGCTATTAAAAAAAAAAAAAAAAAAAAACGGATGTCAAATGTCTCCTCCAAACAGTGTACGTTTGGCATACGTTTAGCGTATATGTTGTAATGTACACATGGTCAAACGCCGTGTGCACGAAGCCTTACAAGCAAGGAATTTCCGATGAGGAAACCACGCCATTTCGGCACCGATGCTTTCTGTGCCAAGAATCCGTCATGTGACCCTACCTTTTCCCAGATATTCCAGATCAGCCCAGTCATGCATTGATAGTAAAACTTTCAATTATTACATTGTAGCACAGCTGGTCAGAGTTCCTTTTTCTGGAAAAACTGCGTGTTTGGCTGCGTTTTGGCTGCAGCAGGAACGCACCCTGGAGTTTTAAATAGGGCGTCTGCTGCGTCAAATGGATAAAGAATTGACAGGACGAATCATTTGAATAAATCCGAAAGACGCATCAGAAAGACGCAATGAGACACACATCGGCGATCACTCGTCTGAACATTGCACATTGTTAGGTACGGTTTTGGGTCCGTTTAGGGTCCGACAGACGGATCCAAACACGTATCTGAAAACGGATCCAAAAACGGATCCAACATGCCGTGTGAGCATACCCTTATGTAAACTTGTGTGTGCTTCTCTTTAACCTTGTTGTTGACTAAGGGGCCGTTCACACGGCTTATTTTGGCGCGGATTGGCGCCGTACTGCAGCGCAAATCCGTTGCAGTAATTACGGTAATCCACAGTTCTCATAGAGAACAGTGGATTCCGTCGCTCCTACATGCACATTATCCAGGCGCAACACGCGCCGTGGATAATGGAAGTCTATGGGGCCGGCGGGCCCCGCACCCGCCCCTTATTCAAGCCGGAATTGCGAGCGCAATCCGGCTCGCAATTACGGCTTGAATAAGCCATGTGAACCGGGCCTTAGGGAGAGTTCCCACGGCGTTTTTGCGGCGCACAGGTACGTGGCATAAATGTCGCTCGTTTACACATTGAAATTACGTGCTTGCAATTGTATAATTTCAATGTAAAAATTACGCTCATATGGCCTGAAGCAGATTTCTACCTCCTATACTTTGGATTTCTGGGCACGACGATGATGATTTTACACAGCAGTCAATAAGTGCCATGCGTGAACATTGTACGGTGTATTTTGATGCATACTTTGGTGCAAACTATGCACCGAAGTACGTGCCAAAATACGTTGTGTGAACCCTTATTTGTTATACCTCATTCATTTAGCACAGGGATGTCAAACTGCGGCCCTCCAGCTGTTGGGAAACTACAAATCCCATCATGCATTTGTATAATCTATAACAGTGGGCATGATGGGAGTTGTAGTTTCCCAAAAGCTGGAGGGCCGCAGTTTGACACCCGTGATTTAGACGCTGTGTCTGTAATCGCAACGGCATCTAAAGGGTTAAACAGCAGGGCTTGGAGCCAACACCGATCCCTGTTGTTAGGGGCTGGTGTCGCCTATAATTAGCAGTCGGCAGGTACGGAGCGCGCTCAGTGAGTCAGTCCGCTCCATATGACGTAGTCAGATGTCAGTAAGGGGTTAAGTAATGGCTATGCTTGTGTAATTGGCCATCAGCAATAGCCTAAAACTGAAAGTCTGGCAACTATTGTGGAATTCTGGGATGTACTGTGACACTATGTATGAGCAAGAAAGGTTGGCCGACTGCAGAGCCACTACATGTGGTGCCAATGGGACCTGCTGAAGATGTTGGTGCCAACTCGACCGAGGTCAGTCTCAAACATACTGTGGGGTCCCCAACTCTTGAATACAGACTACACCGAATTATATCATGCTACTGTTGTTAAAAATTACAGAGAAAAGGCCACACGGAGGCCAGTCCAAAACCATTCCCAGTAGGAGGCACCAGTGTAACGAGAGAGAGGTTACACAGGTGCAGAATATGGGTAAGCAGTCGCTCACACACCTGCTCTTCATAAGAGGAGCGATTGCTTAATCAGTGCCCACACACAAGGTAAAGAGCTGCAGTACTCTCCCCATAGAGGGGAGATTGCACAAGGGCAAAAATACTGGTAAGCAACCACTCGCATGCCTACTTTTCATAAGGGGTGTTATTGCTGGTAAACACAAAGCCATACTTACAGCTCAATGGCTGGACAATAGACTAAACCCAGTAGGCGGCAACACAAGCCCATGTGCTACTTGGGGAAGATATAACAAGTGCAGATAACTAATAATCAGCAGCTCACACACCCGTTCACTAGGGGAATAACAATGATAAAAAAAACAAACAAACTGCACATTGAATAAGTACCAGTTCACACCAGTATGCAGAAAAGCCGCAATATCATTCATAGGAGACTGCATAAATGCAAAATACCGATAAGACAACCACTCACAGCCTTCCATGCATGAGGGGGGTGGTTGCTGGTATTATAATGCAATACAAAGGGTGCCACTTACACAGATATATGTGGTGCTCATTAGTGATCTGCACCTGTTATATCTCTCCCAAGTAGCACTGGAGCTTAGGAGATGTCTACACAGCACTGGTTTTTCATCAGATTTTTCAGTGAATTCCGTATTTAGAATCTGCAAAAATCAGACTGTAACCAGTGCCCCATAGACCGCAATAGAAAATCCAAACTGTAGTCTATACAGAACGGATTTTCAACTGTCATATTTCTAAACCGCCGGATTCCACCGGAAGATATAACATGTTCTAATCTTATGGCAGATTCTACTACAGTTAATGTACTGGGCCGGCCAAAATTCAAAAACCTACGTCAAAAACTGCTGTACAGTAATGTTAAAATACCGTGGAGACATAGCCTTATATTGCCTTCTACTGGGTTCAGTATATTGTCCGGCCATTGAGCTGTAAGTATGGCTTTGTGTTTGTTTTTGAGCAGATAATGTCCCATTTTTCTCTATTTTTTTTTTCTGTGAATTGTTAGGGTATGTTCGCACGGCTTATTTTGTCATAAATGTGCGCCACAATTATGGTAATTCATAGCTCTCATAGAAGACGCCCGGGGAGAGAAGTGACATGTCAATTGTTTGCGCCGCTGGCAATGCATGTCAATCGGGCTCCCCCCAAATTCGTGTACCTCCAAAACACCTGGTGTATTGTGGTGTGTACAGCACATGCCCCAATGCGCCATGTGAAAATACCCTTAGAGTAAGATAATGGGGACCCTTGACACGGGTTGCGAGTTTGTGAATATAGTGGCCACTGTATCAACTAATACCTCATATTTGATATTTGTCCAGTGTGTAGTTTTGCCCTAAATACTGGGGAGCAGAAGGTATTAGTATTTTGTGTTGGACACTTGGAATGTGCTGGGCAGCCCGTCCAATCAAATAGAGGCCTCATAGGTTGTAGCCAGCATGGTGCACCACACATCTGTATAAATGGCACCCTTTGTATCGCCTTATCTATATGAAACTTATAATACCAGCAAGCACCCCCCTCATATATAGAAGACTGTGTGTGTGTGGTTGTCTTTCAAATACATCTGTATTTTTGCATTTGTGCGTTCTCCCCAGTATGGTGCTGTAGCTTTTCTGCATACTGGTGTGAACTGGTACTTATCCAATGTGCATTTTTTTATCATTCAATTGCCCTCTTAGTGCACAGACGTGTGAGCTGCTGCTCATTAGTTATCTGCACCTGTTTTATCT
Organism: Phyllomedusa bahiana; assembly: GCA_025379985.1. Taxonomy (NCBI): domain Eukaryota; kingdom Metazoa; phylum Chordata; class Amphibia; order Anura; family Hylidae; genus Phyllomedusa; species Phyllomedusa bahiana. The sequence goes on from JAODAL010003510.1 coordinate 70,647, forward strand.
CTCCCAGGTAGCACAGTGTTGCCTCCTACTGGGATTAGTCTATTGTCCCGCCATAGAGCTGTAAGTATGACCTTGTGTTTGTGTAAATGTCTCCATTTTTTCTGTGTTATTGCTGGTATTACATTTGGACATAGGTAATGTAGTCATGCAGTTACAAGTGGTGCACTATGCTGGCTTCTGGTGATGCCCATAGTATTTAATTAGGGGGGCTGCTCGGTATACTCAAGGTACCCCACACAAAATACTGACACCCCATGCTCCCAACAGTACTAAACTGCATTCTAAAAAAAAATATCAAACATAAGTTAGTAGTCGATGATGTAGGCAAAATATGTCAACTGGCAACACACGTCAAGGGTCCTGTTTTTCTATTTATAACAGTAGCAAATTAGAGAAGGGGCAAAATCCTCTTTTTTTTTTTTTTTTTTTTTTTTTTTTTCTCTCCCCCTCTTTCAACACCAGACTTGTATGTCTGAGTTGAAGGGACGAGATAAGCTTGAAAACATAAAAAATAAAATTTATATAGATATAATATAACATAGAGTGAATGAAAAACAGTCATGTGTATGGTTGGATGTCCCAATGGAATAGACCTCATCAGTATGCAAAATTTTCATTGTTCTCACTGATTATCATGTCGCAGGTAGATGCTACATAAGAATGTGAACAAATGAATCTTACCTGCAAATATGGTATGTAAATTATATGTAAAGAGGCCTGTCAAAGTAACAATTTAGGTCAGACTGAAACTGCCTAAGAGGATTCACTTTGGTTTTCTAATCAGTATAGCGCACTTGAGAAAGAAGAGTCAAAACACACAGAATAAATGTTCAATTTTCAGAGATTCTGCTTTCTTCCTTGAGACAAAGTTCCCAGGCTTCATTTGTAGAAGTTCATACAAAAAGAGATAAGGAGGGAGACACAGAGCCAATCGGTTATTAACACATTAGAAACACTACCTTAATAAAGAGTCAAGTCTTTTCCCTGAGGCCGAGGACCAAAACCACTTATGGTATAAGGTGTTCGGGAATGCCATACATTGCATTTGTATGTAGATATAGTATCTTTATAAGCCCAACCATGTACTACACCATGTTATAATGTATAATTTCCTAACTACTATGTGTGGGCTACTACTTACATCAACCATAAGAAACCCTTTATATTGGTCACCCCTTCCATAGGCCAAATCTGATGATCAAAAGTTTCTTTGATCACGAAGGTTAAACTAAGAGTATGTTCACACAACAGCTTTAGACACAGATTTTTTGGGGTTCGGATTTAGAAGCGGATTCTGGGTTCAGATTTAGCACTGGATCTGCCTTAGGATCAGTGTGAAATCCAATGGCAAACCAACCTCCATTATACTCTATATGTAATTACTGTCGGTGTTCAGAGGACACTGATTTTACTTGCTTATTTTGAGTACTTTTTTTAAACGGTGACAAAAGAATTGACAAGTCAATTCTTTGAGGGTTTTTCTGCCCATTATAGAGTATAGAAGGCAGAAAATCTACCTTGGAAACTTAGTGTAGTCTCCTTGCCTTAATTTTCAGCAAGGAAACAACACTGATTTGGCAGTGCTGAATTTCATTGTCTGATTATGCCGTAAGGGTCTCTATGTTCTCTCCCCACATAAGGACGAAAGAAGGTGTAACTGGCTGGTGGATAGTGACTGGGAGACTTTCCTACTTTCGTATCCATGTGGAGCAGACAGGACCAGAGCAAGCGTAGCTTCATTAGATTTAGATGCAGTAACACAGTGATGTGAATCAGAATGTGGTTTATTCACCTTGGATACAGCTATAATCACTGATACAGTACTGTGGTTATCTCTGCAGTTGTTTATGCTGTTGCTGCTTTCCTTGCAGAAACCTTGCTGACGCTTGCTGCTGCTGGTCAGAAATTGATGCTTCAGCTAGCTCATAACATGTGTGCTCCAGTCACAGTAGCATGAAAAAAGGCAGCTACAGGAAGTGACACCGCACTGGGCTCCCAAAAAAACGCCCCCTTTGACAAAACGTTATGAACAAAGACAGAGGGAGCACATGTAAATTCTGGCCAGCAGATGGCAGCGCAGCAACAATACATGGAAAATAACAAAGAACGGAATGCAATAATATAAACAGAAAAATAACAATACATATAACTGAGAACAGCACACTCTAAACAGATGAACAGACAATTGTATCCATAAAAGGGGGATATAAAAGCATGACTTGTATTGTGAATTAGCAGGGAGGAACTTACCAGGGGAATGTACTTGGGGAAACTTACTTGAGGAGGAGAATGTGACTGGAGATAGAAGACTGAGTATATAGAGAGTTATGTATAGCAACTATAATATCACTGAACTAGATTCTCATAGGTATCATATCGGCCACCGCCTTGTAAAGAAAATGTTCAGTGACCCACCAAAGATGGGCGAAAAAAGAGAACCCCTAGCTGCAAAGATATTAAGCTCACTCTAGAGCTAATCCGCTTAATGACCAGAGAGGTGAGCGTTTCCCATGACATCACTCATATCTCTATTAATAAGACAGAACATGACTGGAAGGTGAAGGCTCCTTAGACTCTATGTAGTGATCGGTGTCTCCCCATGCACAGGATTACATAGTAGTGGAGAAGTCGTATGGTGAGTGTGTGACCCCCTGTGTATCAGGAGGACGGAGCAGCACCCAGAGCCCCATCACCGAGCCTCCACCTCATTCACTGATACAGAAGATCCTAGAACTGAGCAGCAGGATGACTGGAGAGGTGAGCGCTGCTGGGAATACTGGGACATTATAACCCCAAGGTATGAAGTGTCTGGAGGAGAATTGTATCCTTGTCTGTGTCAGGTTCCTTTAAGGTGTCAGGATGTCGCCATCTATTTCTCCATGGAGGAGTGGGAGTATTTACAAGGACACAAGGACCTGTACAAGGACGTCATGATGGAGGATCAGCCGCCCCTCACATCACTGGGTAAGAGGATACCTCCCTGACTATAGAAGAGACCAGGTGTAAGGGTCACCTAGATCCCCCATCATCTGATCATCACATGGAAACAATGTATTCAGTGCCTGTGTTTACGCCCTATAGATGGCTCCAGAAATCCACCAGAAAGATCTCCTCGTCCTCTAGATTCCCAGGAGTGTAAAGAAGAGCAAAATGTCCCACTGGATCATGAGGTAGATGAAGCTGAGATTTCTGTAAATCCTGTATAGGCTGATGCAATGAAGTTCTACATAGTATGGTTAAAAAAGACATATGCTCAACCTAGGGTTGGGAAAAATGTGGATGAAAGGAAGGGTGAAGGACCTTTACTGATGAAGTCTTTGAAAAAAAAACCCAAAAGGCAAGAACCAATCTGCCCTAAAGTAATATTTCATTCCTGATCCCAAAGTTGTCATCAGACTGGATCTAGATATTTTATACAGCTACATAAGTATGAATATTTAGTAGTAAGTAGTTATCTAAGCCTTTCTTGAAGCTCTCATCTGTTCATGCTGTGTCCAGCTCCTCAGGCAGCTATTCCACAGATTCACAGTTCTCATGGTGAAGAAGGCTTTTCTTCTCTGTAGATCAATTTTTTTTTCTTAGTCTTCTCCAGCAGCAGTGAAGTATATGCTGTAAGATAATCTTATTACCTTTGGTAGATAGCAGCTGTATAGGTTTAATGGTTTCATAAAATATTGTATAAACATCCTCTTTTGTGGACATGTTCTTGACAATTGAGATTCAGTGTGGATAAATATAACATCTTGCAGTATAATTCATGGACTAAATAACAGCACAATGCCCGTAAGCTGCTTTTAAGGCCAACATGTACTAAACAAGTCCGTAATTCAGGATTTATAAACCTTATTTATCTTCTTTAGAAAGCGTTAGTGCTGCCTCATCTAGAATATGCACTTCAGTTTTGGGCACAAAGTTTGAGAACTATCCAAAATGGAGCTACAAAAGTGACCTAAGGAACCTGAGTTACGCTTGGTTTCCATCTGCATTGGAGGTTTTGTTCGGAGGTGCGAATGAACACAAAAGGATCCATTTCATAATGGACGTCAACGCCGCCTGAAGGACCTTATTGATTACATTGTGTGCATCGGGTTTCCACCGCGGTGTCCATTGTTCAGACAGAAAAAATAGTGCAACAGGGCATTATTTTATTTTAACTGGGTTGCGGTGGAGGGTCCGAACTGGACCTCCAACACAGATGTGAACCAAGCCTGAGAAGGTAATATGTAAAAAGGCTGTGTTGGTACTAAGTACTGTACAGGAATCATCTGATCATGCTGTTCCATAGAGTCACAGGCAGCTTCATACTCGCTTCCAGTTCTGGCTGTGAGCAGGTCTTTAGCAGTAATTGGCATATTGGCTCTGCTATTGCTAGTTATTTTTGTTATAATCCTATAGCTGCACTAGGTTTATAATCTGTTGTGCACAGACTACAGAGCTCAAAGATTTAAAACTTGTCATTAACTCTGGTAAGCAAGCTTCTTTGCTAAAGATAAGAATCAGCAGGAAGTGACTCACCATGGTTGGACTGACTGATCCAAGCTGGAATGAGATAAGAGAGAGCAGGGAGAGGTGGTCTGTAACCTATAGAAACTTGTGTACACTAGCAGTAGATTATTTTTTTTTTATCTCCTGAACAAAGCAAAATTAAAACGGAAATGTATTTGGTGGTAATCTTCATTTACCTTCCCCTACATGTTAATAACTAATCATTGTGGTGAGAAAACCCTTTTAATGAGCACAGCATCCAGTGGAAGACAGGCTAAGATTATTTGATATGGCAAAAATAACATTTCTGTTGCAAAATACTTGGTTTAATGTTGTCTCATTGGCAACTGTGGAGATACTTCTTCTTGTGCATATTTGTTCATACTTACTGGGGATTTTGACCTTCTTCTAAATATAGAATAAACTCTGGTTCCATTTTTGTCTTTCAGCTTCTTGATATGAAATCCTTGCAGAAAAGTGATGCAGGAACAACAAGTGAACTTAGAAAACCCTTATCTGTTTCAGTGAATGGTAAGAAGCTTTCAAAAATATTGAGCCAGATGTATGACACAGGCCGAGGCAGTTTTCTGGCGTGTTGTCTGACAAAAAGAACATCATTGGCCATATCCAACATGTGGATGAAAGGTTGGCACCAATAAGTGTTGTAATGTCCAACATCCTCAACACTCCTGACTGCATGGCCCTTAGAGGGCATATCGCACCACTTTCAGAAGTTTAGTAACATTTATGAATGTTGCTCGACAGTGTGGTGAAAATATATCGTACTACTCTATGCCATTATTAAACTGCCGTGGTTCTGTGATAATGATGTACTGTACTGGAATTGGTGGTACGACACACTACGAAGAGTTAAAAATGTCTAATAATAATTGCACTGTTTTTTGCATTAATTGCACTGTGTTTTTTAAAATGTCCGATGACCTCTATCTTATCCCTGTGCTAGTAGCTTTAGCACATATCTTTTTTTTTTTTTTAAATTGTTTTTATTAACATCAGTCCTTGACACATACAAAATGGAAGCAGCAGTTTACAAATAGTATAAATAAAAATTTTTCCAATACAAATATATCAAAAAAAACAATATGATCATTTACCCAAGGACAATGCTATTTTCTTCTTTTCTGTTATTGCCAATTTTACAAAACAAAAAACACATAGTAAACATTGCACAGTCCTTTGCATATCAAATTGCCAGTATCATTACAGCTCAGTTACGACTGTGTAAAAACAAAAAATAAATCAAATCCTATAAACTCTAAGTCTGTGGTGTGTCCCCATCTCCCTTTTTTTTTTTTTTTTTTAAACGTTAGCTTTAGGTGCGCGGCTCCCCCCTTCCCCGCCAGTACATGTAACGGGGGCGTTTGCTCCCGCAGGCCACTATATACCATCCCAGCATCTATGATTTTTGTATCTTCTACAGCAGATTCCAGTGAACCTATAATTCTCGCTTAAGAACCACCTTCTGTCGGCAAATCAAATTTGGATCAGCACCCGCCAGTTGCCTACCCTGGTACCAGACAGTTGGCTCAAAACAGCGCTTTATATTACCCTTAGTATCCGTCGGCATTTTAGCACCTATCTTAAAAAAAAAATGTACAGTCATGCTGCCTTGCAGAAATTTAACATACGTCACAGTCACTCAGAGCTAGTGGCGGGAATTGTCATTACAACCAAACTGGGAGGGGGGGGGGGTTTAGAGGGTGATAAAAGACAGGTAAATTGAGTGTTGTGGGTTAAGTAAGATAACCTTTTCTGCCACTTAACTTATCAGTGGGCTAATCCATCATGGCATCCTGACAAGGGCTATACTACTTCTGGGCTCAGGGGTCAGTTTTAACTATTTAATTCCCTGGCTGCATGGGAGAGAAATAGAAAGAGAGGAAGATTTAAACTTAAAGGAAGCTTCAACTTGGCCTAGCAGGATTTTGAATTCCTATATATTCATGAGGTAATCTAGTTCCCCAGACCTCATGGCCTTTGGGACCAGTTAGCCTCTGGACTGGTCCCCAAATAATACCCTAAGATCTTAGGATTGTCCAGTGCATGTGAGAGTCATGGCGAGTTCCATGTTTCACTATCTGGAAATCGCTCGTAAGGGACTTTATTTAAAAGAATACTGTTCCTCTGCTCGATGGCTAAGTGGCTGTGACTGGTTGTGAAGAGAAATGTACTTGAATGTAATCCTCTCCTGTGTGTGTAACACTTTGCCTGGTTGAGTAAAGAAGGCTTCTGCTGTTTTAAAGCTAACCCTATGTCTCCTGCCTGTCATTCTGCACCGCACATCAAGGGCACCTCACATAGCATCTAACACTGGTGGTTGAGGGAGAGACCGCCAACAGAGTGTGCAATGGAGCAACTACCACCAACATCATCTAGAGTGCAGATCCCCTCTTCACTGGTGCTGGCTGTTAGAGGAGCATGAAAGGTGTGGGTAGCGAGGTACCCGACCCCGTGACAAGAGGAGGGCCCTGGTCCCGCTTCCCTTTCCTCTGCCTCCCTCCGTGCACTCCTGCCCACCACAATGGCACTTGCAATGCGTCGAAATTATCATACGTTGTGCAATAATTTCCTACAAATTGACGAATAGTAACCTAAGGAGACATAGCACTGTTTAGCCTGAGACCGGTTTAATACATTTGGCCCATTATGTTGTCATCGTAAATGACAAAATTAAAAATACCTTCTATTAGCTCCTATGGATGGAGATGTATATCACATAGATACTCGCTGATTCTTTTCCTTGAAGAATTCAAGCCAGAACTTGGCATTATGGAGCACAACGGAATTCCTTACTTCTGACCTGACAACCCTTCTTTCATTCACTGGTATGTGTCCGCATTGACTACAGCTCCCCATCCTGCTTCATTCCCATTGCTCTTTCTGTACTTTGAGGTGTAAGCTTTTGTTATGTTTATGAATTATCACAATACCACCTCCCTTATTCCCTGCTGTATATTGAGTCAACGCTAGCACATCATGGTTCCTCTCCTCCCCACCCCACTTTAATTAGTGGACTTGAATCCTCCCATTTTTTGTCCCCCCCACACACACACACGCACATCCCCACACTGGTCAGCTGTGGCCTTCATCAAAGTATGAGGATGAATTAAACTAGGACTGAACAAGGATTGCAAAAGGTAACAGCTATGTATACTTTTTTTCTTTTAATAATCGCTTCACCACCTACCACTCTCGCCCACCATGCTTTTCCTGGCCTCTATAATCTCAACTTCCATTTTCCTGAAACGAATTGCTTATCCCAAGGGTCGTCACTAAAATTCATAGGACCCCATAGCAAAATGAGATGGGGCTCCACCACCTAGTGACAAACCAAAATAGCAGCATAAGTAGCAATTATTAAACATATAATACCCCCATATATATGCTCAAACAAAAATAGTACTGCTGGAGAGCAAAAAGCCACTACCTACTTGTTCCCTACAATGTTTTTGTACGTTAGTGGGGCCCCCTCAACCTCTGGGCCCCAATAGCAGTCACATTGGCTATAGCGATGCCCCTGCCTATCCCCAAACCCTTCCGTTGGGCAATGAGTTCTTTATCTCACCATGCATTAACCCTTTCATCGGTTTACTGCCACTAACCACTTCCCCACCGTTCATGTCCGTCTCAATAAACCCACCCAACAAAATGACAGTCAATCCTCCCACCTGCTAACCCTCTCTCTGCTCCTCCTGACTGCTGGGGACATATCACCTAACCCAGAGCCCCCTCAACACATTCCCACAATTGTTTCTCCCTTTCTTATCCGATCCACCACTACAAACTCCTTCAACCCATAAAAAACCTATTCCATTGAATCTCTCCATCTCTCCTACATACACTGCCTCTTCACCTTCACATATCTTTCCTTGTTCTGACAGAAATCTGACAGTCTCCTCTTGTGTGCTTTTTTTGATGGCCTCCAATTTACCCATGCTCCCCACCCTGGTAACAGGTATGTCGGAGGTGTCGGCCGCCTCCTGTCTGATACCTGTTCCTTTGTCCCCAATACTCCTCTACATTTCCTCACACTTCCCTCATTTGAGGTGTACTCTGTCTGCATCTACTTCCCATCTAAACTACAAGTCACCGTCCTCTACGGAGTGCAAGGCCCTGTCACTTTCTTCCTCGACCACTTTGCTTCCTGGCTTCTCCCCTGTCTTACCACTAACATTCCTATCGACACATCCCACTCACCTGCCAGCAAACTCCTTCCACTCTCCTCTTCCTTCAGCCGCTCGCAGCGGATATCTGGAGCCGCTCAACTGGAAGACCTGGTCTTCACTCGCCTCTGCCTCTTATTTAACATTTCAAACTCTCCTCTCCCTATATCTGACCCCTCTCTGCTTACCTTCTCCACCCCACCTAGCCCCCTCCTGTCTCGGATCTGTGCACTACCATAAAACTTCAAGGTCTTAACCGTCTCACTTTCAACCATATCCTCATTTGAATGACCCAGATTGCAAGCCACCACTATCTACAAACAAAACAATCGTCTATCCACTCTTGATTTTGTCACACCCTCCCTCACACCGCAACACAGAAACTCGCAAAATCAATAGACAACCAGCTACACAAATTGACTAAACAGTATGAGGCGAGCTTCAGAACTGCTGAATGCCACTGTAAGAAAACACGCTCCACCAGCGATTTTGCTATGTAAAAAAAAAAAAAATCACTCACATTTGTCTGCATATCCTCCATCTCTCCTCCCAGCAGATGATTTTGCCACTCCCTTCCTAAACGAGATCAACCTCCTCAGAGAGCTTCACACCACAGTCCCACCCCCCCCCTTCTCCCACCTCTATACCTGCATAATGTTTTTCCCCCTTATCCTGTTTCTCCACTGTTAGGGTATGTTCGCATGGCATGTTCAATATGCTTTTGGATACATTTTCAATCCGAAAAAACTGCATCAAAAGAAGCTGCGTAAAAGCATGTTTTGATGTGTTTTTGCTGCAGCAGAAACACACCCTACAGTTTTAAATCGAGTGTCTGCTGCATCAAACAGATCAAGTATTAACATGTCAATTCTTTGAACAGATCCGAAAGAGGCATGTAAAACACGTATCGCCTGAACGCCAATGCATGTTTTACATTGAAAGCGATGTAAATCACACTGCACATTGTGAGATGCGTGTTTGGGTCCATTTAGGGTTCAAAACATGGATCCAAACACGTATCCAAAAACATATTGAACACACTGTGTGACCATACCCTTTCTCATGACCAGCTTTCTTCACTACATGTAATCTTGACCCACCTCATCCAGACCATAGAGCTGTTATCACCCCAACCACACACATTTTCAACCTATTGTTAGCCTCCTCCTTTAAATGCTACCATCACGCTCATCCTAAATAAACCATCTCTTGACCCTTCCTTCCTGATCAACTATCGCCCCATCTTACTGCTTGAATTTGCCTCAAAACTACTTCAACGGCACGTCTAACTTGAACTTTCCTCACATCTCTCCTCCGACTCTCTACTTGTTGCAATCTGGTTTCTGATCTCACCACTCTAAACCCCCCTAATCAAAGTCACCAATGATCTAGTAATTGCTAAAGCCTCTGCACACCACAACTCTTGCTCTTCCTCCTTGACTTGACCTCTGCCTTTGGACACGGTCAACCTTTCCTCCTTTATAATACCTCTACCCCTCGGCATCATGGACTTGGCCCTTTCCTGGATCTACCTCATACCTCTCTGATCCAACATTGAGAAACACTGTAATAACTAAATGAAAGAATTTTAAACTGGAGTTGTTACGGAGATAGTATCTGATGAGGGAGTTGATGAAAGGTTGTGATTGTATAAAACAAGTAAGTTTATCTAATATTTATGAAGTAGAGGATGTCAAAATACATTTGGGTTGTTCTTACAGGGGTTTTGTCACAAAATGATGTTGGGTGTCATTTTTTCCTGACATATGCGCTTACTTACATTCTTATATTAATGTTAAAAACTGGCACATCAAGGACTAAGTCACAGGTTTATAATGACAACATGTGCAACTGTGACAAGGAGAACTCTTTCATTACATAGTACGGTTGAAAAAGGACACGTGTCCATCAAGTTCAACCAAGGGTGGAGAAAATATGGGCGTAGAGAGGGAGACAAGGATTTTAAGCCCAGCCGTCCCCCACTGGTATAATGCCGAACCCACAAGGCAAGACCAATCTGCTCAAGGTATCCCATCTCTGACCCTGGAGCCTACACCAGCCCAGGATCCAGGATTTTACATAGCCTACATACACATTAATATTCATTAGATCCTAGGTAGTATCTAAGCCTTTCTGAAACTCTCTACAGTTTGCTGCTGTGACCACTCCTCAGGCGGCTATTCCCTCAGATTCACAGTTCATACAATGAAGAACCTTTTCTCCTCTGGAGGATTGAATCCTTTTCCTCTCTACCGAAGAGAATGTCCCGCTTGTTCCTTTTGAGGGCTTTACATGAAATAACTTTAAATTTGACATTTTTTTTTGCCCATTGTTTTAAACCATTTACTTAAAATTTATAATATTTTATAATATATTTCCCAGTGAAGACGCAATGGAGCTCGAAACGAGATGCCCAAATCTCCTAAAATAAGTCGAAGATAATCAAGCAAGCATTGACAAAATAAGCATTGTACATGAAAATTCACACTCGAGGAACAGACTATTTTCCATGTTAGAGTTGTGGGAAATGTTTTTGGTCGGAAATGGTTTCTTGTTGTAAAAAAAAAAAAAACAACATGAAACAAATTCACATCTGTGGAGAGAAGCCATTTTTTCATTTACAGAATTGGGAAATCTTTTAAGGCGGAAACAATATCTGTTAAAACATTTAAACTCACACAGGCGGAGAAGTCATTTTTTGTGTTCAAAATGCGAACCTGTTTTGTATCATAGATCATCTCTTTTTAGACATCAACTAATTCACACAGAAAGAACCATATTCATGTTCAGAATGTGGAAAATGTTTTGGCACTAAATCACGTTGTACTGAACATCAGAAAACTCACACAGGAGGGAAGCAATTTTCTTGTTCAGAATGTGAGAAGTGTTTTACTACGCAATCACTTCTTCTTGAACATAAGAAAACTCACCATGGAAAGAAGCTATTTCCATGTACAGAGTGTGGGAAGTATTTTCTATTTAAATCAAGTTTTGTTAAAAACAGCAGAATACTCACACCAAGTGGCGCCATTTATATTGCTTAGAAATGTGGAAAGTGTTTTTATCCTAAAAAATCAAGTCCTTGCTGTACATCCTCAGAACTCACACTGGGGAGAACCGTTTCCTTGCTCGAATGTGACAAATGTTTTTACGTGACAAAACGACTTTCGTTGCCACATCAGCAGAACCTCACACAGGAGAGAGGCCATTTTCATGTTTCAGAATGGAGAAATCGTTTCATCGCAAATCAAATCCAACTCCCCTCTGAGAACTCACACCAGGAGAGAAGCATGTCTCCTGTTTCCGAATGTGTAAAATGTTTCGTCAGAAACGGATTCTAATCAGCATTACAGGATTCACACTGAAGAGTGCCTTTTTCATGTATGAAAGTGGGAAATCTTTCGTCGGAAAAGCCCATCTTGGTGTCTTAAATAAAACTCATACAAGGAGAATACCTTTCTTGCTCAGAAATGTGGAGAATTTTTGGCAAGGAAAATCCGATCTGCTAAACATCGAGAACTCACAAAGGAAAGAAACCAAAAATAGAATGTTGTGCTATATGGGAATTTTTTACCCTAGCCACGAATTTGGCGGTCTTGGGGACCACAAAGCGGTCACGTCAGGAAAGAACGATATTCATGTTTTCAGATATGTTATGAAATGTGGCAGGTGTGGAGCTCTGTTGTAGGACCTGCTGCCTCAGGATGTGTAACTTACGTGCACTAAATGTATTCCAAAATGTATGAATATTTGTCTCATTGAATTGCTTTACTAATCAATGTTTTTGGCTTTTTTTCATTGTACTATTCTATCTGTAAATCGCATAGCCAGACCTTATACTTTATACTGGACTGGACATATGTGTGAAATGAAAGCCCTTGATAAAAAATTAAAAAAATAAAAGGAAAAAAAAAATTTGCTGCATGACACTGCTTTTGTGCATAAATAGCCTGAACCATCATCAATAATAGTCGTTGGTCAGATACCTCTAGTTTGGGGAATGTGCTGAGCTTTTTGAAACCAGTTCCCACCAGTAAAAACGTTAACTGCAATTATCTTTGTTTCACAAAGGCCATTAGTATCTTTATCTATGTGACCCCTGTTTAAAATGTTTAACAGCGAGAACTGCAACCAAAAGTCAATATCAGGAAATTTTAGCCCTCTTTTCTTTGCAGAAGTGGTTGAATACAGACAGTCAGGGGTGTAACTAGAAAAGGCTGGGCCCCATAGCAAACTTTTCAGTGGCCTCTCCCCCCTCCCCCACTTCAATAGGGAAGAAAACCCAAAAAACTTATCGTATAGCTTTGTTGCATGTTCCGTTGGGAATTATGTAAAGAATAGTGTGTGTATGTATAGTCTTTTCAATGCAGCAGATGTACATATTTTTAACTAATTGCTTCTTATTTATTTAAGCTACACACTCAGTGTAAAACGGTCATACAAAAAAGTGCAATATTTGCTATTAGTAGTTCTCCTGGGTTTGCCATATGCCACAAATCCTTGTGTTTAACCCAAAAATGTTCATGTAAGAGCTGCAGTATCCTCTGCTAGGAATGGAATGGAAGGAGATAGCACTCAACTGGTGGATCGCACACTTGCTGCTATGGTTGAAGGGTGTATACCGTTCCCTTGTCAAAAATAGTGTACACTTAACATTTCCCACATTCATCACTCACACGTGTATGTGTGTATATATATCCCGGATACACGCGTCAGACACATCCAGCGCACACCATGCATATGCACCATGCACACGCCGGACCCATCCCGCAGACGCCACTTGCACGCCGGACACATCTCGCACATGCCACTCACGTGCGACAACGTACAGAATACTGGTCACTTGAGTATATACTACATACATACAAATCGCACATCTACATACACACACATATATGTATATATATTACAGACACCTAAACACATATACAAACAGTCACATCCATATACACATACTTTTATGCAGTGCAGCTTGCTCACTCGTGGAAGGAAGTCGAGAAGTCTCGGGAAGCCATACATAGGGGGTGGCCATGTAAAATAAGAGGATGTTAGTAGGGGGGAGGTTTGGGATATCTTGCGGCGGCAGCCGACTGCCCCCACCCGTTGTCCTTGGCAAAGCCCCCCTCACCCCCCCGTTCCCCAGTACCAGCCAAGAGGGTTATGAGGTGAACATGCCATTGCCACGACAACTACCCTCACCTCCAGATCCCCTGTATCCTCGGGTTCTTTCTATTGCAGGGAGAGGTGCGGTGTGGGACTCTGTAGTGATGGGGTGGTGCATCGGCACCAATAATACCAGACACAATATTCTGGGAACTTCAGGCTTTACTCAAGGTATATTTCTTGAACGTTTACATATTTTGAAGCAAGCACATTTCACTTAAACACATTTTAGAAATCCTCTTTCTCTGGACTAACCACTTGGCGACTCTCTCAACCCCTCTGGTTTGTGAACCCATCCAGCTGTGCAAGGGTGCTGCGCTTGGACACCCAGCCCAAGCTGTGCAAGTTGCTGGTGCCTGGTGACACAGGACACACTCTGTCCACTCCAAAGGTCCCTTCGTATAGATATTGGCGAATTGATTCTACACAATGTGGAATTCGTTTAGGATTTTCAGGAAAACTTCGGTCTGACGAAGTCGAGACTTGTGGTACTTCGGGTGAACGAAGTGTGCTTTTGATTGAATAAAATGGCTGCTGAGCACATGGCCTACATGGGCAAAGCACTCTGTGAGGAAGAAGACACATAGCCCACATGACAAGAGCAGAGGTGAAGCAATCAGAGACCGGCGATTCTGTGACCGTCACCCGCACCTATATAAGTCCGGGGTGTGCGACGCTGGGAGCTCATACACCGCTCTCCACTGTACTGAATGAGGAAGGTGCTGCAGCTGCTGAGAGCTCTTACTGAGAATTATTTTTAAATAGGCGATTTTTGTGGGTGTCTGCCAGCTTGTCTCAGAGACTGTTCTCCTTAATGTTCTATTTCTAATTTTTTGGGGTTTTTGGATCTGAAATCCAGTTGCGTCCAATGCAGCGGCATATACTTCAATATACAAGTGATCAAGCCAGTTCCTGTTGTATTCATTTAAAGAAACACGTTTTACAATACAAATACCCGACTTCATTTTTGGCTGCTCAACTCTATTGCCAATTTACACATCCAGGGTATTAAGCGTTGTTTTGCTGGTGGTGCTGACCCCAAGAAAACCGTCTTTCAACGCCAAATATATAAATTTTTCCTGTAGCCTAATTCACAAGAAAAAGGTTAATTACAAACTGTATTCTTTTTTGTGGGGGTAGAAAACCGCAATTGAACACGCTACAAAGCTACTGGTTTGTGGGCTCAATTCTTGGCGAATTTTACACCAGGGGTTTAAATTTAAAGCGTTTTTTTGCTGGTGTGCTGACAAAAATAAACCGTCTTTTTCAACCCCAAAATAATCATTTTTCCTGTAGCCTAATTCATGCCCCAAAGGTTTAAATTTAAACCCTGTTTTGTGCTTTTTACATTTAGTAAAAAACAGTGTTGTAAAGACACAACAAGTAAATTTTCCCCGGGGCCTTTTGTGGAGCGAATTTAACCAAGGGTTACCACTTGTTACTGGGTTTTTTGAGTCAAAAACAGGGGTATTTTATCATTCAGATAGCTTCATCAAACAGTGTTGTACATTTTTGAACAAACGGTATGTAGAAAAGAGAGGGGGCAGGCTTGCCCTGCGAGTGGCAGTGGCACAAACATTCCCGGAACAGGCCAGGTCGCAGCACAGAAGGGGGACTCGCGCGGGGGCACGGTGAGGCCCCAATGCCCCTTCTTAGGGCCGTGTGTTGTTCACAACCCCAAAGGCCCTTTATTGGGTTGACTAGGTCTCCTTTCCTCCCCGAGCATCTGAAAAACCCCCGCCAAGAGTCGGTGGGAACCTCGACAAACCCTTTGTTGGCATGCCCCGGGGGGGGTAGCGGCCCCCACTGTCCTTGCCCCCTCTGTCCCATCCGGGTTCCCTCACCAGAGATCTACTATGTGGGGCTGGGCCACGCCCCTATATACGAGGATGAACAATTTTAGGGGGGCAGTCGCAGCTATTGGCAGGAAAAAAATGGGGCCAAAATCCCCGCTTCTTGCAGTAGCGGCAAATTTTAGATGTGAGAGTGGGGTGGAGGTCATTTGGAGAGGTCAGCCCCGGGGTACCAAGCTGGTGATGAGGAAGCAGTGACGCTGAAAAAACAAATAGAGATGATGAAACCGACCGCACTTTTGGGGCCGGGGGAGGAAGGGCTTCATCTCGCAGGAGAAAAGGGCTCAGCTTTCGCTCGGGAGCAGCGCAGCCAGCAAATGGGGGTGTGGCCGTGAATCAGCGGATAGCAGCAGTGTGAGGGGGAGCCAAGCGGCCAGGGGGAAAAAACCCGCTTTGCAGTTTTAAAAAAAGTAGCGGCACAGGGGCTAGGAGGCAGCGGCGGCAGTAGTCAGTGCGGAGCGGTTGGCGGTAAAATCCGATACTCGGCGGTGTGGCAGTTCTTTGCTAAGACACCGGAGGAGCCGAATATGGGTACCGTATATACTCGAGTATAAGCCGAGTTTTTCAGCCCAAAAAATGAGCTGAAAAACTCTACCTCGGCTTATACTCAGTCACTCTCGGGGCTCGGGCGCTGCAATGGCCCCAGTGCAGACAGGGACGCTTCAGCTATATGCGGCTCCTCAGGGAGCGCATTTTACTGAAGGCCGTGGGGAGCGACAGTGTCGGGCGCTGCGCGGCCGGGCACTGTCCGCGATTCCTTCACCTATATGCGACTCCTCCGGAGCGCATATAGGTGAAGGGATCCACTGCGGGGCACAGGCGAGCGCTCCGTGCCCCCCGTGGTCTCCGGGCGGCCGCAAGCCCGACTCGCGGCCCCCGCAGTTTCCGACAGGCAGCGTGTGTCATCACGCTGCGTGCGCGGCCTGATGACGTCACCAGCCTGTGCCGAGAAGATGCAGTACAGTGCGCGGGAGGCGGACAGCGAGGAGGCGGAACGGCGAGGGACACGGAGCAGCGGGGAGCCAGGTAAGTGATTTTTTTTATTTTTTTAAACTGCCTATGCCTGCCTACAGCTGCCTATACCTGCCCTATACCTGCCTAAACCTGCCCTATACCTGCCTACAGCTGCCTATACCTGCCCTATACCTGCCTACAGCTGCCTCTACCTGCCTACAGCCGGCCCTATTACCTGCCTACAGCCGGCCCTATACCTGCCTACAGCTGCTTATACCTGCCTATACTGCCTACAGTGCCTATACCTGCCTACAGCCGGCCCTATACCTGCTAACAGCTGCCTATACCTGCCCTATACCTGCCTACAGCTGCCTACAGCCGGCCCTATACCTGCCTACAGCTGCCTATACCGGCCCTATACCTGCCTACAGCCGGCCCTAGACCTGCCTACAGCCGGTCCTATACCTGCTTACAGCCGGCCCTATACCTGCCTACAGCCGGCCCTATACCTGCCCTATACCTGCCTACAGCTGCCTATACCTGCCTACAGCCGGTCCTATACCTGCCTACAGCCTGCCCTATACCTGCCTATACCTGCCTACAGCCTGCCCTATACCTGCTATGGGGCCATATACCTGCCTATTACCTGCTTATGGGGCTATATACCTGCCTATTACCTGCGTATGGGGCCAAATACGTGCCATTTGGGACATATACCTGCCTATACCTGCATATAGGGCCATATATCCGCCTATAATTGCCTATGGGGGACATTAAACTGCCTATGTAATTTTATTGGTATCCATTTTTATTTTTAAAATTTACCAGTAGCCGCTGCATTTTCTACCCTAGGCTTATACTCGAGTCAATAAGTTTTCCCGTTTTTTGGGGCAAAAGTAGGTGCCTCGGCTTATACTCGGGTCAGCTTATAGTCGAGTATATACGGTATATGTAGAATCTGTAAGCAGAAAGTGAAGCGTGGCCAGGGAGCTAACGTTGGCACCACGGCCCTGCGTCAACATGCAGCGTCACCATCCGGTGGCCTGGGAGAAACGTGGCTCAGATGTGGTGGTAGATTCCTGCCGCCGCAGCAACAGCAGCAGCAGCGCCCAGTGGCACGCATGCCATTGCAGCCAGTCAAGGCTCCACCAACCTCTGCAGAAGGGAGCTGTTTCTCTTTGACATCATCTCCGGTCCAGATGCTCCTGCTCCTCGCTATCATGGCGCCAGCAGTCGTTCAGAGAGGTGATTGAAAAGAGACAACAGTATGCGTCCAACCATCCAAAGGTGCAGCAGCTGAGCGTGCTCTGTCCAAGTTGTTGGTCTGCAGTCCCTCCTTTCCCAAATGGTGGACTCTGCACCGTTCAGAGAACTAATGGCTTGTGCCGAGCGAGATGGAGAGTTCCAAGCCGTAATTTTTTTCCCAAAAAAGGCGTACCGCACTTCATAAATATGTAGAACAGAAGGTGGGTCGTCCTTGAGCTTATCGGTTTGTTCAAGGTGCATGGCAGCGCGGCGTCTGGAGCTGTAACTCGGTCAGGGCCAGTAATGCCCTTTATGGCCCACTCGGTGAATGTGCTTCCACCCCAGGCACACCAACAACTTGGACAGGGGGACGCGCTTTCTTCCTCCACGTTGTCAAATGCTGCCCCTGCGCCAATGTCGCCCCCCCCTCCTCCACCATCCCCCACCATCTCAGCCCCCAAAAAGTATGCTCCATCATACCACATGTGTAGGGCACAGCGGTGTCACGCAGTTCTACCTGGCTTGCCTCGGCGAACGAAGTCACAACAGGGGAGGAACTGCTCCGGGGTCATGCAGCAAGAAATCGTTGTGTGGCTTTCTCCGCGCCAACTGAAAATCGGAACCATGGTGACGGACAATGGGAGGAACATGGTGTCCGCGCGCCTGAGGAGGGATGGTCCATGCGCCCTGCATGGCGCACGTGTACAATCTGGTTGTAAAACGGTACCTGAAGTCTACCACCTCTCTTCAGAAAATTCTGAAAATGGCCCGTAAACTGTGCATGCACTTTATCCATTCGTACAAACCCAGGAACACCCTCCTCGATTTGCAGCGGCAGAACGGCCTCCCCAACACACTCTGATATGCGATGTTTCTACCCGCTGGAATTCAGCCTGCACATGTTGGACGACGTATGACAGAGAAAGGCCATTAACGATTTTTTGTGATCAGGCAGACAGAATTTCTCCCTGTGTAACTTTGATGTCAGCCAGTGACAGCTCATGCGTGACACCTGCCGTTTGTTGAGGCCATTCGAGGAGGCGATGTTATTTGTCAGTCGCCAGAACTACGGGATGAATAACGTCATTCCACTGCTTCATGCCCTGGAACAGATGCTGAAAAATCTGTCTGGGAGGGGACTGGAGACGTGGGGGACTACATCTCGTGGCCACATGAGTCCGGGGGGGGACTGAATGGAGGAGGAGGAGGACATTGGAGCAGAAGCATTGTCTGGTGAAATGAGTGGATTTTCTCCCCAAAGGTGACAAGAGAGGAGGAGCAGGAGCAGCTGGAGGAGGGGGAAATGGAGATGAGGAAGACGAGGCAGATGACCCCAAGCACCGTGGCAGTATACAGTGGAAATGGAGGCAAGGAGCCCTCGGAGTCACTTGGCAGATGGCTCGCAGCTGCTTTTTTTGCCTGGCTAGTGACAACCGAATAGTCAGCATCGGCAGAGGGATGATTCTGGCTCTCCACCTATTGGACCCTCGCTACCGGTCCAAAATGGAGCCCTTTTCCCAGCTATTGGGGGGAAGACAAACTCAAATACTATGGGGAAAAAATCCTCGTAATCATTGGCGCTGCCTATTTTGCGGCATCTCCCTCCTTGACAGGTTGACCGGGGGGTTCTCAGCGTCAGTACTCTCCCGGCTGCTGGGGAAGGTGGGGGGTTTGGAGCAGTACCAGTCCATCGTAGAAACCCTAAGTCTGGCCCCCACAAATGAGCAGCTCCCTTCACCCCCCTAGTGAGGGGGCAGTCGCCAGCAGCAGGGAGCAGGACCTGGAGCAGTCCCTGAACCAACAGGTTGTGGCCTACTTGGACAGCACTTGCCACCTCAGTTAGAAGATCCGCTGGGACTACTGGGCAGCCAAAAATGGATGTGTGGCCGCAAACTTGCCGAGTTTGCAGTGGAGAAGCTGTCTGCCGGCCAGTAGTGTGGCTTTAGAGCGGGTGTTCAGTGGGGGGGGGCCATCGTTACCCCAAGGGAACCGCTTGTCCACGGGAAATGTGGAACGACTGACTTTGTCAAGATGATTTAGGCGTGGATCGGCCAGGATTTCCACACACCAATGCCTTAGGCGTCGTCTGGGTTCAAACTACCCGCCTCGCCCCTATTCTGATGCCCCCACCCGCCTGATGCCACACAAACTGCTGGCAGTTTCTCCATCTGCCTACCACCATCTTTCCAGGGACTGGTATTGCCACCCCCCTCAACACTCTGTCATTGTGACACTCTATGACCTCATGCTGCTGCTGCTGTTGCTGTTGCCGTGACATCCACACTGTGTCATTGTGACACTATCTGACCTCATGCAGTTGCTACTGCCGCAGGCACCTCAAATCTCTGTCATTTTGCCACTCTGTGGCCTACTCCTTTTTTGCCACCTCCAGAATTTGTCATTGTGCCACTGTCTGCCTCATGCTGCTGCTGTGGCTGCCCGCCATGTCCCCCACACTGTGTCACTGTGCCACTGCCTGACCTCATGTGCTGCCGCCGTGACCTCCCCTCTCAGTTTATTGTGCCACTCTGTGGCTTCCCCCTGTTTTGCCACCTCCAGAATGTCATTGTGCCACTGCCTGACCATATGCTGCTGTTGTGACCTCTACTCTGTGTCATTGTGCCACTCTGTGGCCTAATACTGTTTTGCCCCCTCAAAAATGTCATTGTGCCCCTGTCTGACCTCATGCTGCTGCTGTGGCTGCTGCTGTTTCCTCCACACTTTCTCATTGTGCCCCTTTCTGACCTCATGCTGCTGCTGTGGCTGCTGCCGTGTCCTCCACATGTGTCATTGTGCCACTGCCTGACCTCAGCTGCTACTGTGGCTGCTGCCGTGTCCTCCACACTGTGTCATTGTGCCACTGCCTGACCTCATGTGCTGCCGCCGTGACTCCGCTCTCAGTCATTGTGCCTTTTTGTGGCTTCCTCCTGTTCTGCACCCCCAGAATGTCATTGTGCCACTGCCTGACCTCATGCTGCTGCCGTCGTGACCGCCGCTTCAGTCATTGTGCCATTTTTGTGGCTTCTCCTGTTTTGCCCCCTCCAGAATGTCATTGTGCCACTGCCCGACCTCATGCTGTGCTGCTGTGGCTGATGCCGTGTCTCCACACTGTGTCATTGTGCCACTGTCTGACCTCTGCTGCTGCTGTGGTGCTGCCGTGTCTCCACACTGTGTCATTGTGCCACTGCCTGACCTCATGCTGCTGCCACCCTGACCTCCGCTCTCAGTCATTGTGCCATTCTGTGGCTTCCTCCTGTTTAGCAACCTCCAGATGTCATTGTGCCACTGCTGACCTCATGCTGATGTGGCTGCCGCCGTCACCTCCACACTCGTCACTAATGTTCCACCTGAGCCCTCAGCTTGTTTTTTTTCCAGCTTCGCTGGCATGACTTTATCAGCTACTTTCCCTGCTTGAGTTTTTTGGTCAGTTTTGCCCTCTTAAGTGCCCAGAATTTTTATAGTGAAGCGATTCTAAGAGCCGCAGTCATCTGCGTGTTCATACTAAATTCTCTCGTCTCTCTCTCTATCATAGATCTCTATCTCTCCTCTCTCTCGTAAGCTCCTCTATATATTTAAGCATGCACACGTTCTACAGCACCCTGTCAGGCTCTGTGCAGCCTGGAAATAGCTGGTTTTTAACGTGTTCACCCTGCCGAAGTAATTCGCAACGAATTATTTTCTTGGCCGAGAAATTCGGCGAAGTGAAACGAAACGAATTTCGGGACATTTTTTAGTTCAAATACCCACTTTTATTCTCATATAACATTTTAATATCAGTTTTTTTCACTTTGGTCAGTCAACTTTGTTGATAGAGCTATTGCATTAAATTTGAATCCTGAGCTCTCGCGAGAAGAGCGTGGCCACCACAGGTGTAACTGATACAGGTGCCAAAAATACCTTGAATATCCGTATACATTGCAGAACAGGGTTTTGTTTCACTTTTTGGTCAAGTCAAGCTTTGTTGATAATCTACATTTGCATTAAATTTGAATCCAGCAATTTTTGTTTTGATTTGCGAGATTGAGAATAGCTGTGATTGCCGTCGTTTAATAAGAAAACTTTCCAAAACTCTCCAACCTTCTAAATTTTTATCTTTCTGAATATGGGAGGCGAAATGCAGGTGGTGAACGAGCAATAGAGGGAGGTAGGACATGAGGTAGAGAGGTACGAAAAGAAGGTGCTCCGTCCATGTCTGGTGACAACACGCAACCATGGGATCGCCGTTGCGAGGCGACACTTCATCGCTGGGTCACAGGCCCTGTGAATCACAGTACAACAGCGTCTCCATCCTGTTCTCATAGTGGTTAATGCAACCTGCATCCAGCAATCTTACCCCTCGTCCTCCCATCATGGCCCACAAAAGTCGTCACCACTTCCTTCCACATGAAGCCAGCCAAAATGTCAACTCGTGTACCCACCACTGTGGATAATCCAACATTTCTGAAGACCACCTTCTTTGAGGACAAAATGCGTTGGGGTCAGAAGGCAGTTAAAAGATCAAAGAGGCCAAAGAGGATGATTTCCTCTGCTCTGACTCCCAGTTACTGATGCCATCAGAGGAGAAGAAGCAAGCGGTCAATCACGCAAAAAATCCCACGGGCCTTCAGCAAACGCCTGCAGTCTCCTTGCTTGTAGCCCCAGCTCCTGGCGATGCAGAATTTCAGGACGACAAAGTCCACCTGTGTTATGATACCTTATACCCGACATTGCGATCCACAACGTGGGTCTTTTCAAGTCAAATTTGGTTACAGCGCTTTGTAAAGAACATCACTGGACGAGGAAGGTCTAGAGACGATGGGGTAGTGTCAGTTACGTGTCCCGCCTCAAAAAGGGAAGAGGGCGGTTCCGGCAGAAGTCCACTGATATGATTTCCGCCGCCACGGTCAGCAAACCCAGCTCCTCTTTATCGCCGTCAAAAAGGTCCAGACCTCTCAAGCCTGGGACCTTCTTTGAGCAAGCCTCCTGATTCACCCAGCGATGTCATATGCCGCCTTTTGCCGTAAACGCATAATGTAGAGCAAAACCTTAGTTTTAACCACCACCAACATTCCTATCCACATGCAGCTAATGTCAGGTAGTTGAAAGGAGGCAACACTGGCTGAAAAAAGGCCAGACCGACGCCGGCCTCCAACCACTGTCCACACCCTCTGTCTCCGCCCTCCTCCTCCTCGCAAACACCAAGCATCCTCACGCTGCCCCCATTCTCTTATCATGATCAGATCAGCCCACCCCTTCAGCCCCCCTCCCACACGGTCCCCCGAGTACACACCCCACCACACCACCAGAGACCCATCCGACCCTCTTCCCTTCCTCCAGTTAGCTTGCTACCTGGGGCATGACCGTAACACGGCCAGTCCTAGCACCCAGCCCTTCTGTCCTTCTCAGGTTTGAGGACAGCAGAAGTAACACTTCTAACCCCAAACCCATCCCAAAGCCAAAAGCCTGAGAATGTCGCATTGCCAGGCTTTGCCTTGGAAACGTTGACTTTCCGTCCTGGTGGACACAGAATGGTTCCGCCACGTCATGGCCATTGCCTGCCCCCAAAATACCAATCCGAGCAGGCAATTTCTTTTAGAGGGCCAGACAAAAGCCGTCCACCTCCCTGGAAAGCCCACTCGTGTCCCTTCTCAAAATTTTCAAGCGCACGTGTTTGTCATCTGTGGCCGGTAAGGTCCATCTGACCACCGACACATTAACTAGTAAGCACGGCCAAGGCCGCTATATCTCTGCCTGCACCAGCTCACTGGATCTAGAGCAGGTGGATGTCTCGGGGCTGACGGTGGCTCTCAGGCTCCAGCGCACGCTCTTCAAAACCGCAGGGACTGGTGCAGGGTTCGCTGTTCCCTCCCAAGTATCCTCTGGTGGCTTCACAACGTGCCCATAGAAATCCAGGCCGGATTGAAATTAATACTGTCTTTGAGACCGTCCACACACAGGTCAGGAGCGCTGGCTGGGTGACAAGAAACCTTGTGCCAGGCAAGGTGGTGTGCGATAACGGGCGAATCTGCTGGCTGACCTTAGATCGGTAAGGCTGGAGCACATCCCTGCCTGCACATGTCATGAACCTTGTCTCTCTCTCTATCTCTCTATATCTATCTAAGAGCTAACCCCGGTCCTGCGACCTGCAACTCTCGCTGGGGTAAGCGCTCAATTCTAATTTCCCACCTTCCGCCGTTCGCACATCCTGCTTCGTTACCATTGGCGCGTTGCAGCGTCAGCTCGCGCCTCCCCCTCAACCTGGTCTCATGTTGACGTTGGCCAACACCTGGAATTCCACCCTCCACATGCTCCAGTAGTCGATTACTGGCAGCAGCACCAATGGCCATACGCAGTAAGCGAAGTGACACATGGCCTGACAAGCAGCGGTTTGCGGACCTCGGTGTTGACCACCGAGACGCTGGAGGCAGGTCGCAAAAGCTCCTCGCACCATTCCTTGCCAGTTTTGAAAGAACGCCACCAAAATGGTCAGTGCGCGACAATGCCCTTGTCCACATACAGTGTGTGATCTTTGTTCTGGGAACATCTGTTGGTCACTCTGCGAAACACAGGTCCCACCAGCGAGGAGAGGAGACGGACACAGATGCCGGACACGGACCTTTTCTCTCAATTCATTAACAAAGCCCGACAGTTCACAATTTCATCGGTCTTCATTAGAGCAGTGGTTTCGGGGTCCAGGGCTAGTGCAAGGTGGCGCACAGCTCTCCAGGGTGTCATCATCTCAGCAAAGTCAGGGCTGTGTGTGTAATCTCTATCATATATCTCTATTCAGAAGTCGGATGGAGGTATTCCCTTAACCACCGACGTACCATGTCCCTGCCTTGGAAAGAGTTCGCCGACATTGAGGCGAGGGCAGGAATGCGAGGAAGATAAGTTTGGCTAGTGCCCCTCGACCCAGAGCTTGAAATACAAGGCTCCACTCTCACCATGAGTGCTTGGATGCTACATTTCCTCCAACAAGGGAGGAGCGCGGTGCTGCAGGAAGGAGATGTCGCAGTAGCAAAATTAACGAGACATTACGAGGGTGGCCACCCTCTGGATCCCCAGTACGAGAAACAAAACTCGGCATTTTCCTCCACCCATCCCAAAAAGAGAGTAAAATGCAGGAAATGGAGACCCTGCTGATTGATCAACTGAGACATCTGTTGCGTCTGCTTCACCATTCTCAAATGTCACCGGTGGAAAACATCAGCGACGTAACAGCAGTAGAGTGCCAAGTTAGCCGTTAGCGGCAGCTACAAGTGCAGAAGCCTAAATGGTACATCTGGCAATCTTATTTACCACATCACCAACCATGCATGCAGGGCACACATCCAACACACAGAATCAGCTTAAGAATCATGGTGCACGACTATCTGCGTCACAACACCGATGTTTTTGGCGAGTTGCCGACCCCAATAGACTTCTGGGTAATCCAAAATATGACGAATGCCCGAGCTGGCTCGGCACTGTCATAGAGGTGTTTCCTGCCCACAGCCAGCGTCATATCTCGGAGCGTACCTCAGCTAGCTGAGGAGTCCATTACAGACAAACGCATCCGACTTTCCACGATAATGTGGATCGTTTTGACTTCATCAAGATAATCAGGCATGGATCTCTGAAATGTTGTGGCCCCCAATTGCCGAGGCACCGATAAGTTGCCTGGTCTACTTTACATTCCTCTAATACATAAAAAAGAGGCACACTAAAGACGTAAGTTAAAACCTCAAGTTATATATGAATATAGGAAAATGCTTTCAGCTAAGGAAAATATGAAAAACCTGGATTTCTCTCCAAATATGTACAGTATTTGATCAAAAGATTTGTATTAAGCCACCTCCCAACACTCAAGAGGGTTCCCAGAGCAGGTGAGTCCCTACAGCGTAAAAACATGTACCTTGCAAGAGTCCATTTCATACGCCACTTCCCAGGATGATAGAACCTGCAGCCCTGAATAACTTCACTATTTAAATGAGTGGTTGAGTGCAACAAGCCAATAGAATTGGCCATCTCCCAAATAGACTAGTAAAAATGTAATAGCTTGCACATCTAAATATACTTGAAAACGTAAGCATAGGTGCTCAACTGAAAGGCAATGACATACACTAATACATACATCATGGAGACTGCAGCGGGTAAATGAGAGCGAATAGGAGAGGAGACCGCAATTATAAGGAACAATAGGAGAATATCCTTTTAACAGCTAAAGGAAAATATGAAAAAACCTGGACCTTGTTTACAGTATTTGATCAAAATTAATTAAGCTCACCTCCCAACACGTCCAAGGCGGTTCCTCCAGAGCAGTGATTCCACACAGCAAAACATGTTACCTGCAGAGTCCATTCAACTGCACTTCCCCAGAGTGGTCAGATCCTGCAGCTGAATAACTTGCACGTATTTAAATGAGGGTGGTGAGTGCAGCAAGCCAATAGATTTGCCATCTCCCAAATAGACATAAAAAATGTAATAGCTGTGCACATCTAATAATATACTTTGGAAAAAACGTAAGGCAAGGAGGGCTCAGCAGAAAAGTGTGCAATGACCTACCATCGAATACGTGTTAGAACATTATGCACACTAAAGACTACGTAATTACCTCAAGTTATATAGGAAATGCTTACAGCTAAGGAAAATATAAACCTGGGACTCTTAGTTTACAGTATTTGATCAAAGATGATATTAAGCTCACTCCACAACAACTCAATATATATCTCTCTCTCTCCATCTATCTCTATATATCTAGTTCCACTACAAAAATCATTTTACCTTGCGAGAGTCCCATTCAACTGCCACTTCCCCAGGAGTGATAGGACCTGCAGCTTACTGAATTTAACATGCACGTATTTAAATGAGGTGTTATGCAGCAACCAATGAGATTGCCATCTCCCAATAACTAATAATTAATACTGTCACATCCTAATATATACTTTGGAAAACGTAAGCATAGGGTCTCACTGAAATCAATGACATACATCTATACATAAATCAGTGGCACACTAAGACTAAGTAAAACCTCAAAAGTTTTTATATAGAATATAGGAAATGCTTTACAGCTAAGGAAAATATGAAAAACCTGGGACTCTAGTTTACAGTATTTGATCAAAGATTGTATTAAGCTACCTCACAACACGTCAAGGGGGTTTTCCAGAGCAGGTGAGTCCTACACTAAAACATGTTACCCTTGCTAGGAGTCCCATTCAGACTGCCTCTTCCCCAAGTGATAGGAACCTGCAGCATGAATTAACTTGCACGATATTACATGAGGTGGTTAGTCAGCAAGCCAATGAGATTGGCCAATCTCCCATATAACTAAAAAATGTAATGGATGCGTGCACCATCACATAATACTTTGAAAACGTAACATAGGTGCTCACTGAAAGGCAATGACATACATCTAATACATAAATCATGCACACTAAAGACTAAGTAAAATCCTCAAGTTATATAGGAATATAGGAAATGCTTTACCTGCTAAGGAAAAATGAAAAACCTGGACTCTTGTTTGATTGTACAGTGTGAAATTGTGATCAAGATTGTATAGACCACCTCCCTAACTCAAGGGTTCCCAGAGCAGTGAGTCCCTACTCAGTCTCTCTCTCTTATAACCTTGCTAGGATCCATTCTACTGCCACTTCCCAGGAGTGATAGAACCTGCAGCTAATTAACTTGCAACTAATTAAATAGGTGTTAGTGCAGCAAGCCAATGAATCCATCTCCCAAATAGACTAAAAATGTAATAGGCTGTTGCACATCTAATATATACGTTTAAACGTAAGCTTAGGTGCTCACAGAAAGCAATGACAATACATCTAATACATAAATCAGTGGCACACTAAAGACTAAGTAAAAACCTCAAGTTTATATAGGAATAAATGAAATGCTTTATCAGTCTAAGGAAAATATAAAAACCTGGAATCCTCTCTCATCTCTCTCCTCTGATCACTATTGAACAAAAGACTTGTATTAACTCATCCATAGCCCAACACGTCGAAGGGGTTCCCAAGCAGATATTCCCTACCCAAAACATGTTACGCTAGACGCGGAGGTATTCCATATGCATTGACTGGCCACTTGCCCCAGAGTGAAGATAAGCAGCTGAATTAACATGCACTAATTAAATGAGGTTTTGAGTGCAGCAACCACTGAAGCATTGCCATCTCCCAAATAACTAAAAAATTAACTAGCTGGGCTCAATCTAATGATTTACTTTGGAAAACGTAAGCATAGTGCCACTGAAGCCAATGACATTCCATCTAATAATAAATCAGTGCACACTAATGACTAAGTAAAACCTCAATATATAGGAATATAGAAATGCTTTACAGCAAGAAAATATGATACAAACCTGGGACTCTTAGTTTACAGTATTTGACAAAGGATGTATTAAGCTCACCTCCCAACAGTCAAGGTTCCCAAGAGCAGTGATAGTCCCTACACTAAAACATGTTACCTTGCTATGAGTCCATTCAGACTGCCACTTCCCAAGTGATAGGAACCTCAGCTAATAACTGTGGGTTCGACGTGTAGGAGTGATAAATGATTTTGAGTGCAGCAAGCCAATGGAGATTGCCATCTCCCGAAATAGACTAATAATGTAATAGGCTGTGCACATCTAATAATACTTGAAAACGAGCACATATTGCTCATGAAAAGGCAATGACATACATCTAATACATAAATCATGGCACACTAAAGACTAAGGTAAAAACCTCTAGTTATATAGAATATAGGAAATCTTTACATGCTAAGGAAAATATGACAAACCTGGACACTTAGTTTACAGGTATTTGATCAAAATTGTTATTGAAACTCACCTCCCAACAGCCGTCAATGGGTTCCCAGCAGTGAAGTCCCCTACACTAAACATGTTACCGCCTTGCTAGTATCCATTCAGACTGCCACTTCCCCAGGAGTGATAGGAAACCTGCAGCTGAATACTTGCACGGTTATTTAAATAGGTGGTTGATCAGACAAGCCAAATGAGTTTGCCAACTCCCAAATAGACTAAAAATGTAATAGGCTGTGCACATCTAATATATAACTTATTGAAAACGTAAGATATGTGCTCACTGAAAGGGCAAATGACATACATCTGAATACATAAATCAGTGGCACACTAAAGAGACTAATAAAACCTCAAGTTATATAGGAAATTAGGAATTGCATACACTAAGGAAAAAATGAAAAACCTGCGGGGACTCTCTTAGTTTACAGTATTTTGATCAAAGATTGTATTAAGCTCACCTCCCAACACGTCAAGTTCTAGACACTCACCACCTCATTTAAATACGTGCAAGTTAATTCAAGTCAGCAGTTCCCTATCACTCCTGGGAATGGCGTCTGAATGGACTCCTAGCAAGGTAACAATTATAATCTCCTCTATCTTGGGACTCACCTGCTCTGGAACCCCTTGACGTGTTTGGAGGTGATCTGTAATACAGATCTGTGGATCAAATACTGTAACCTAAGAGTGCGCGCGCTGTGTTTTTTCATAGTTTCCTTACTGAAAGCATTTCCTATATTCCTATATAACTGAGGTTTTACTTAGTCTTTAGTGTTCCACTGAGTTTATGTATTTCGATGTATGTCATTTGCCTTTCAGTGAGGCACTATGCTTACGTTTTTCAAAGTATATATTAGATTGTGCACAGCCGATTTACATTTTTACTTTACATTCCTCTTTCAAATCAGAATGGTCCCTCTGAAAAACTTTTTTAAATGATAATAGTTCTTTACTGCCATTTTTATTCTGCTTTTCCCCAACATTTCATTTGCTGGTTTTGCTGGTGGGAGTTATATGAAAAGACAGCAATTTCATGAACAACACCGTAAATCCATTTACTCACAAGAGAGCGATCGATAGGCTGTAATTTCCATTTCCCCAATGGTTTTGATCATGTTGCTCTGGTTAGATGACAGCTATAATTAATGGTCCGTATGACAGAAAGTGGGCTTCTAAGTGGCATTTCTCCATCACAATTTTAATTGGTTGAGAATAATTTATAATTTTTTGGGGTATGTTGCGTGAGATACAACAATAATCATGGTCCTTTGGAACAGAAATGGGGCTTCTAAGGGCATTTCCCCCTCAAATTTTTTAACAGTGGCCCGGGAGAAGTATTTTTAAATTTTTTGGGGTCTGCTGTTTTGAAATGCAGAAAAACACGGTCCTATTCTAAAAAATTTTGTTTCTAAAAACATTTGTTTCACAATTTCCAAAGGGCTCAAGGGCATGCTTTGAATTTTTGGGGCTTTTTGCTTACTGCAGCATATACAGCCATAAAAAAAAAGTTTTTCTAACACATTTTTCTTAAATTTGCCCAAAAGGGGCTAAAGGGGTCATGTTTTAAAATTTTTGGGGGGCTTTTTTGCTTTGGACATGCGCAAACTACGGGCCCTATTAAATAAAAAAATTTGTTTCTAACAGACATTTTTCTTCACCTTTGTAAAAATGTCAGGGGTGTTTTTTTGAATTTGGGGGCATTTTGCGTGACATGACTTACTACAGGCCTATTATAAAAAAAAATTTGTTTCAAACAGACATTTTTTTCACAATTGTCAAAAGGGTGGTCATGGGCTGTTTGAATTTGGGGGGGCTTTTTTGCTGTGACAGCAGCTGTACTACATCCTATTTAAAAAAATGTTTTCTAACAGACATTTGTTTTTTCAAAATTGTCAAGAGTGGCTCAAGGTTTTCCCGAAACGGAATAGGTAGGACACTTTAATGGACACATTTTGAAAAATGACTTGTTTTTGCAAGATTTTTAAATAGCTATCAACCCTTATTAACAACCATTTAAATACTTTTAAAAAAAGAAACAAGACATGGGGGGGATTCCATCCTATTTAAAAAGTGTTTTTAAAATTTAACTACTAAAAATTTTGCATTCAAAATAGCTGGAAAAAAAAAATTTCCTTTAAATTTAAAAGGGGAGGTACGGAAAATTTGACCAGATGTAGGAAGAGGACATGGAGTATGGAGCACATAGAAAACAAAGTACAGAGACAATTTTCCCCACGTTGAGTAAATGGGAAAAAGAATGCCCAAAAAAAAGGGCACCCGGGGGGGAACAGGGCGTTAAAACCATATTTCCCCGTGAAAACTCAATTGGGGCCCACTCATACGGGGGGGGAAGCATACCCCGGGCTTTACTTGTACTGAGGGAAAGGGTGGAGGTCTTACCCCAAAACTTTCCCTCCCACTCTGCTTCACTTTATGTTGCGTTGCGGCAAAAGGGGGCATTTTAACCTGGTGTTAAAATGACGGGGGCCCAGCCTGGGCCTTTACCGCACCCAACTGTAACTCCGGCCCGGGGTTTTGGAACCCGCTGTTTTAAAAGATAAGAGACCTGGGGTCTCACCGCCCCCCTTAAGCTGGCACTGGGCCCCCCATTTAACAATGGGTACGGCCACGGGTCTCAGTTAGGGGCAATCAGGAGAGCTTCAAATTTTTCTAAAAAATCTGATTTTGAAAAATGATTTCTTAGGTTAATGTTCAAAAAGGGCTCCAGGCGGGGCAAAAATTGCACAATTTGGGGGCTTAAAATTTTTTGGGGCGAGTCATATGGGCGCGTCATTTGATCCCCGGGGGAGTCTGCCCCTAATCAATGAAGAAGGTTTTTTGGGGGGAAAAATTTAAACCATTGAATTGATTGGCTGAATCCCCCTTCTAAAGCCAGGAGGGAAAAGTTTTCTCAAAAGAATTTTTGGGGATGATTAGGACATTTGTTTTACTTATGGGGTTTTGGGGACGAATTAACCATTAACGTGAAAAAAATACCTTAAAAAACCAGGGAGGGGTGTATGTTGTATGTTTCACACAAAAAAAAAAAGAAAAATGGAAAAAGTAAAACTAAATAAAAATTTAAAAAATTTCGAAAACTGCCGTTACCAAAAAATTTAAGACGCACTGTACAAAATGCAAGTGCCCATTTGTGATCTGTTTCAACAAGTTAGGGGTCTGCTGGCCCAGGACGGTTAGTCAAGTCAGTTCAACAAAAAATGGTGGTTCAAAGACCCTTTTT
The DNA here is from genome assembly GCA_025379985.1 of Phyllomedusa bahiana. NCBI lineage: Eukaryota > Metazoa > Chordata > Amphibia > Anura > Hylidae > Phyllomedusa > Phyllomedusa bahiana. The sequence goes on from JAODAL010003510.1 coordinate 102,531, forward strand.
CCCCCAGTACTTTTTAATCTGTGGGTCAAAGGTTTAATGGTCACGGGGAAAGGGACAGTTATAGTTAAAAGTCCAGTTCAATAAAATGGTGGTTTAAAGATCCTTTTTTCCGGCACTTTTTAATCTGGGGGTTATGCGGGTTTTGGGGGCTCATGTGCTTTCCGGACAGGGGTATTCAATGTCCAGTTCAAATAAATCACAAGGCATTATGGAAAGGACGGAACTCACTTTTGGGGCCCCATGGGTAACAAATCCCCCAAATTTTCTTCTGATTCACTGAATCTTTGGGGAAGCAAAAAGGAATAATTGTCAAGCCAATATTGTCATCAAAATACGCTTTCGGGTTTTGCCCCCTTTTAGTGAGGCAGAGCGATATGGCTTGACTGGTGGGAGGAGATGGATGAGAAGGGGGAAACACTCTCCCCTTATGGAGACCCCATTAATGTTAGGGGTTTTTTTTTTGCCTTTTTGCCCCCTACCACATCTGCAATCACAAGGCATTAGGGAAAAAAGCTGGGAAAACTCACGCGCCCTCTATAGTTGAAACCAAAACTCAATTTACTTTTTGATTTTAATCTTTGAAAGCAAAAAGGAAAATTGCAAGCCAATATTGCTATCTACATACGCGTTTCGGGTTTTCCCCCCCTCAGTGTAGAGCAAGGGTATGGGTTTCTGGTGGGGGGCAATGAGTGGGTATGAGGAGGGGGAAAATCTCTCCCTTTTGGAAGCACCCGTTAAAAGGGTGTATGTTTTGTTTTGCCTTTTAGCCCACTACTCAGCATCTGCATACACAAGGGATTTTGGGAAAGGACTGGAAAGTCACTGGCCCCCTATAGGGTTTTTAACAAATCTCAATTTACTTTGATTCCTGACTTTTGAGAAGCAAAAAGGGAAAAATTTTCAAGCCAAATTGCTCATCCTACAACGCTTTTTGGGGTTTTGCCCTCCCTCATGTGAGCAAACGATATTGGCTTGACTGGTGGGAGCAAAGATGGGTATGGGAGGGGGAAAATTTTCTCCTTATGGAGAGCACCAGTTAAGGGGTGTGTGTTTTGTTTTGCCTTTTAGCCACTACTCAGCATCTGCATATCACAAGGCATTATGGGAAAGGGATGGAAAACTCACTGCGCCCCCTATATTGAACAAATCCCAATTTACTTCTGATTTTACGAATCTTTTGAGAAGCAAAAAGGAAAAATTGTCAAGCCCAATATTGCTCAGTTCGAAAAAAAAGGTTCAAAATCATACTGCCTTTTGGGGATTTATAATTTTTTGGGTTAGCAGGGTTTAAGGGTTTGCTGTGGTGAAGACAGGATAGTGAATGGGCTTGATTTTTTTTCTGTGGTTTTTTTAACCCAAGGTGTTCCTAAATGTAGCCGTATACTTTTTTTCTGTTGTGGATTTAATTCCACTTCTCCCCGCCCTGTTTTGGGTGTAAGAATGAAGGTTTTGTTTTCCCCCCCATAGACTTTTAAAGGTCATCGGGGATCAGTGTGGGCTGGGGGGTCGGGGGGCCCACAGGGAGTGATCTTGGGGGGCCACCCCACTGTACATTAAAATATTACCGGGCCCCTCAGCCCCTAAAAGCGCCCATTTTACCACATAATCAGTATCAAAAAAGAACTGTATTTTGTGTAAATACCAAGTATCACACATATGTCGTCTCACTACAGGGGGGGTTTTTAACAGCATTATGGGCCCTGGGGAACTGTTTACGGCCCCCCAAACCATATTTTAAAACATCTAATAAATTTTACTGTTTCTTTTCACATAGCAACCAATCAGAGATCATAGCGACTAAACAAGGGGTTTGCTTTTAATTTTCAGAGCATAAATCAAATTAAACTGACTTTTGATTTGGTTGCAAAAAAAAACAAACTATTAGAAACCCTTTTGATAAATAAACCACATGCTTAACCCTAATATCAATGCGCAGCTGTATAAGGACTTGCTTTATGCGGGGAAGTTTTTATTTTTGGGGGAGAAGTTTGAGTTTAATTTAAACAAAAGCAAATTTTTTTAAAAAAAAAATGTCAGACGAAAAAAAAAAGTGCTTTTCTGCATTTTTTTTTTAAAAGATTTTTTTTTTTACCTTTCACTTTTTTTACACAAAATTTTCCCCCCTTTAACAAAATTTTTAAAGGTTTTTTACGGTCTTTATGGATACAAAATATTTGTAAGTTTTTTTATTTTAATTTAAAATGCAAAATTTAACTATTTTTTTTTTTTAATCTTTTTTTTATATTTTTATTTTTTTCCTTTTTTTTAAAATCCCATTCGGGGATAACAATTGAAATCTCTATGAAGGGCGGGGGAACCAAAATAAAGCCTCTGATCACCGTTTTTTAAACCCTTTTTGTTTTGTTTTGGGGGCCCATGCCCAAAATAAAAGGGGGAATTCCTTGGTTTCCCCTTTTCGGGTCACCGGGAAATCCTGGTGCCCCGATGGAGGGGGGGAATATCTATGCAGTCCCCGGGGGCCTAAAAGTAGCTCCAGTGTGTCTTTTAACCCTGCTGTGGGGGACAACCTGGGTGTTATTTCCCAAAACACTTTTTAAAACTGATAAAAAAGTGTTATTTATTTTTCTTTACAAAAAGAATAATTATTTGCTTTCCGGAGTGTGCTAAAACATTATGAAGTGTAAAAAAAAAAAAAAAAAAAAAAAGTGAAAATAATTACCCCTCAATGGGAATAAAAAAAAACCTATAAAACAAAGGTAAAAAAAAATAAAAAAAATTTTAAATTAAAAAATTTTTGTGCATTTATTACACAAAAAAAAAACCGAACCCCTATTAGGAAACCCACACGCCCGGTAATAAATGTAGAATTAACATTTTTATTTTTTGGGTGAAAGGGTTTATAAAAAAATCCCAAAAAAAACTTTTATGTTCACGCTGAAAAATTTTTGTTTTTAAAAAAAATTATGCAGTAATTTATATGTAAAGGGGACTCCCCCAAAAAATTTTAAAATTTTCTCAAAATGAAAAAATTTCCCCTAAATACAACTGCGCTATAGAAAAAAAAAAATTTTTTGTGACGTTGAAATGCAGGGAGGAAAAAATTATAAAATGTATTTGTGTAAATTAAAGGGGTTGTCTCACTATTTTTGATTCCTTTTACCCCCAGTCCTGTTTTTTTTGCTTCATTTTAAAATTAAAGGGGCATGTTTACTGGTTTTCTACTAGGCTGCATTAGAACCCAAGGTTTCCCCTATTTTTCCAACCAGCGCTGGCACCCTATCAGGAGAGACCCACAAAAGGGCGAAAGCTATAGTGACTAGTGGGGGGGGGGCAGCCTATCGGGGAGAGATCACACAGTCTGTAGCTTTTAAAAAACCCATTTGCTGGCACCCTTTATCGGGAGGGATAACGGGTTCTGTAGCTATAGTGACCATTTGCTGGCACCCCTTTTAGGAGAGATAGAACAGGTCTGTAGATTAGTGACCTGGGGAACTGATGCCCCCCATAAAAGAGGGGTATCTGGGAAATTTGCTAGGAAACCACGGGAAAAGGGACATATATTCCCAAAGTGTTTTTTTTGGAAAGGGTTTTTTTAACAAAAAAAAGCAATTCTTAAAAATTTGTGGAAAAAACCCCTTTTAAAGGGCCCTTTTGGGCAGCAGGGGTTTTAATGGGTTAAGGGTCTTTTTTCTTTACTAAAAAAAAAGGGGGTTTTTTTTGGGGGAAACTGGTTTTGTGCAGTTTTTTTTCTTTCGGCTTTATTTTTAATTTTTTTTAAACCCCAATCGTGTTTTGGGATTTTTTTAGGACCCAAGGGGCACGGGGAAAGATGACCACATGCGAAGATAAAACAGTTTAATGTGTTTAAAGCCACCCTGTTCCCACAGGAAATCCCTGCAGTGGGTAAAACCAAATGAGCTGCTTTTGGGGGCCTAGGGGCACGGGGGTGAGTGACCCATGGAGTTGTTACTTGAGCAGAATGGGTTCAGCCGCCCTGCCCCGTTTCACAATGCCCTTGTAGACCCCTTTTTCCTTATCCTGCTGGGCGGGACCCCGGCCCAGTCCCAGAGGACTCTTTCTTTCAGTTTGTAGGGCACTGGGCTGTGGCCACAGCGAGGTGACCGGAGAGCCGGGGGGTGAGGGGGGGGGAGAAGTCTTGACGAGAGCAGGGGGGCCCGCTCAAGGGGGATTGAGGGGGTTTCACTTCCCCGGGGGGGAGGGGACAGAGGGGGGGGAGCCCGCCGGGTCTCTTTTCAGCTCCTGATTTTCTGCCGCGGGAGGCAGGGGAAAGGATTAAAGCAAAGACACGCGCCTCTTTCTGTTTTTTAAATGACAGGCCCACATGCCCCGTGGTTTTCAATGACCCTTGGGAAGGGGGCCCCGAAATCAGGGGGGCCCCGGGGAGTGGCCTTTCCCGGCCCAATGGGGGGGACGGCCCGCTACATTTATTTAAACATGGCTAAATAGCTCCCAAACCATATCCCCCCACCCCACATACAAAATCCCCCCACCCATATACAATATCCCCCCCACGTTTCCCTTGGTCACTCACCTCCCCCCCTTTTTTAAAAAAACACCAGCAAAAAAGTAAAAATTTTGACTCCTTTCAAGGGGCAGGGTTTTTCCCCACTCTTACAATCAGGGACACATGTGCGGGTGCCACTATTTCCCCCGCCCAAAAAAAAATAAACTTACAAAAATAAAGAGACCAATACGGTCGACACCGCTCCGGGGATAACCCCACAAAACCGGGCCCTATGGGGAAAAAAGGGGGTCAGACACGCCAGGTTAACCTACAACCCCCGCATATAGTGGGCCACAAAGAGGTCAACACCAGCTCCGGGAAAACCTACAAAAACCCCCATATTTGAGACCACATAGTGGTCAGACACCAGCTTTAGGTATAAACCCACCCAAAACCGCCATATTTGAGACCACAAAGAGGTCAGACAAACCCCTCAGGTTAATCTACAACACCCCCCATATAGAGGGCCACAAGAGGTCGACAACCCGCTCAGGGATAACCTACCAAACCCCCCCTTTTAGAGACCACAAGAGGTCAGACACCAGCTCAGGTTAATCCACAACACCCCCAAAATTTGGGGAAACCCCATAGAGGCAGACACCAAACTCAGGTAAAACCCACAAAACCCCCATATAGAGACCACATAGAGGGGCCCGAACCACTAGGGGATAACCTTTCAACAATTCCAAACTAGGACACTTTGAGGTCGAAAAAAGCTCAGGTTTAACCCCCAACCCCCATATTGGGGACCACAGAGGTCAGGGCACCCAGCTCATGGAAAAACCTACAAAAACCCCCATAAGGGACCACATAGAGGGCGACACCAGCTTAGGTATAACCCACAACCCGCCATATGAGACCCCAAAGGGGTCAAAAAAAAAGCTCAGGTATAAAACCCCAACCCGCCATTTAGGACCACATAGAGGTTTAAAAAACCAGCTCAGGTTAATTCCCCCAAACCTACAACCCCCGGCCCCCTTATTGAAACCACCCCTTAAAAATGGGGCGCACCAGCTCAGGGATAACCTTCAACACCACCTTTTAGAGAACCCCAAAAAGAGGTCAGGGCACCAGGGCAGGTATAATCCCACAACACCACCATATGGGGACCACAATAAAAGAGGTTTTTTAAAAACCCCCAGAAAACTCAGTTAAAAAACCCACAAACCCCAAAAAACCCTATTAGAAAGGGGAAACCCCCCAACCCCTTTAGAGGTCAGGAAAAAACCGCTTAGGTATAATCCCACAACACCACCATATAGGGGCACCACATAGAGGTCAGGGCACCAGCCCCAGGAAACCCAAAAACACCCCCTATAGAGACCAATAGAGGTCAGACCCACTCAGGTATAACCCACAAAACCAAACCCTATTTTAAGGGCCAAATTTGGGTCAAAACACCACTCAGGGATAACCTACAAAAAAACATTAGAGACCACAAAGGGTCAGACACCAGCTCAGTAAAACCCCAACACCCCAATAGAGACCCCCATAAGGGCAGGGCACCAGCTCAGGGTTTTACCAAAAACAATCCAAAAAGAGGGCCACATTGAGGGGCAGCACCAGCTAAAGGGTTTAAACCCACAACACTGCCCTATAAGAACCCCATGAATCAAGACACACTCAGGTATAACCTACAAAAACTGGGCATAAGAGACCCATAGAGGTCAGACACCAGATAGGGATAACCTAAAACACTGTAATAGAGACCCCCCAAAGAGGTCAGACAACCCGCTAAGGGGCACCAACACATTTCCAATTTTTAAAAATTTAAACCCTTTATGGAAGGGGGGTCACCAGAGAGGGCTGTTCTTTTTCTTCTCTCATAGTCGTTCCGATTCCCCTTTTTTTCCCGCCCTCGTTCCACACCGCCAAAGAAAGACTTTTCTGGGGCCCGGGGCCCCCCAACTCATCCCCCGCAGAAAATTTTCACAAAAAAAATCTTAGAAACCTCAAAAATTTCCGCATTTCTTTACCCCCATTCCCCCCTCTGAAAAAACTACCCAGGGGAAGACGGGTACAAGCCCAGATCCCCAAGGGGTTTTTTGGGGGGGGTGGGGAGAGGGCCCCCGGTAATAATAGGCCCATTTAGGGGTAGACCCCCGCTGATAAGTTGCTAGGGCCCGCCCCAGGTAGGTTGGGGGGGTACCTAGCCACAGGTGGGTAGGTAAATGCCCCCAGGTAGTCAGCAGGGCCCCCGTTAAGCAAGTTGAAAAGGCTACAGTTAGGGGGGTGGGCCCCCGTTTGTTAGGCGTGGTAGGGTTTTCCCCAGTAAGGGAACTGTAAAGGGAGTTTTGGGTCCCCCTTTAAAAAAGGCGCAAACAATTTTTGGGGGCCCCTTTAGGTTTTTAAGGCATTTTGGGGGCTCCTTTTTTGGTTCTATACAGACATTTTGGGGTACCTTTAGGTAGATACAGACAGTTAGGGGGCTCCTTTAGGTAGTCTACAGGGAGTTTGGGGCCTCCTTTAGGTTTGTGGCAGGAAGTCAGGGCCCCCCCCCCTTTTGCTTCTGTGTAGGTAGTCAAAAACCCCCTTTGGGTTTTGGTAGCCAGAACCCCCCTTTTAGTCGGGCCCCCCTTGAAGGTAGCCAGAACCCCCTTGTATTCAGGGCCCCCCCTTGGTTTAGGTTTTAAATTAGGGGACCCCCTTTGTAGTCAGGGCCCCCCCATAGGTAGTGGGGCCCCTCTTTTTAGGTTGTCAGGGGCCCCCCCCTAAAGGTTTGTCAGGGCCCCTTTGAATTCCAGAGGGTTCCTGTATTAAACCCGGGCCCCCGGGCCGGGCCCTTTTTGGAGCCAGGGCCCCCCATGTAAAGGGGCCAGGGCCCCCCTGTAGGGAGCCCCCGGGCCCCCCCTGTAGGTATCCAAAGGGGCCCCCCTGTAGGTTTGCCAAAAGGCCCCCCATGTAGGACCAGGGCCCCCCCCTGTAGGGAGCCAGGGGGCCCCCTTTAGCCAGGGGCCCCCCCTTGTTGCCAGGGCAAACCCCCGTAGCCCGCCCCCCCCCTTGTAGTCAGGGGCCCCCCCCTTGGGAGTCAGGGCCCCCCCTAGTACAGTGTCCCCCCCAAATTTCCAGAGCCACCCCCCCTAGTAACCAAGCCCCCCCCTTTTTTGCCAAATCCCCCCCCCCTAGTACCAGGGTTTCCCCCCCGTAGCCAGGGCCCCCCCTTTTTAGCCAGTCTCCCCCCCCGGGAGGGCCAAGCCCGCCTTAGCCAGGTGTTTCCCCCCTTTCCAGGGGTCCCCCCCAGTAAGCCAGGGCCCCCCTTAGGGCCAAATGTCCCCCTTGTACCCGAGCCCCCCTTAGCCATGTCCCCCTAGTAAGCCCGAGCCCCCCCTTTTTCCCGTGTCCCCTCCATAGTAGCCAGGGCCCCCCCTTAGCCAGTGTCCCGGGCCCCTAGCAGCCCCCGGGGCCCCCCTTTGCCAGTGTCCCCCATAGTAAACCAGGCCCCCTTAGCCATTTTGCCCCCCCTAGTACCAGGGCCCCCCCCCCCTTTGGCCCGGGGTCCCCTCCCCAAAATAGCCAGGGCCCCCCATGGGAGCCAGTTCCCCCCATAGTAGCCAGGGCCCCCCCTTTGCCAAATGTCCCCCCCCCCTTGTAGCCAAGGGCCCCCCCCTTTGCCATTTCCCCCCCTTCCCCCCCCTTCCCTTAAAGTAGCCCCGAGGGGCCCCCCTTTTGCCATTTGCCCCCTTTTGTAGCCAAAACCCCCCTTAGCCCGTGTCCCCCCCCCTATACCCCGGGCCCCACCCCCCCTTGAAAGCCCCCAGAGTGCCCCCCCCATTGTAGCCAGGGCCCCCCTTAACCAGTGCCCCCCCCATAAATAGCCAAAGGGCCCCCTTAACCTTTTGGGCCCCCCCAAAGTAACCCAGAGCCCCCCCTTTGCCATTTTCCCCCCCAAATAGCCAGGCCCCCCTTAGCCAGTTTTCCCCCCCATAGTAGCCAAAGGGGCCCCCCCTTTGCCAGTGGGCCCCCCATAGGCCAGAACCCCCCCCTTTAGCCAGTGTCCCCCCCATAGTAGCCAGGGCCCCCCTCCTTAGCCAGTGTCCCCCCATAAAAACCCCAAACAATCATTTCCTTTCCCCGCTCCGGCTCCCCGTCCTTAGCCCGTGTCCCCCCCCTAGTAGCAGAGCCCCCCTGTAGGGAGTTTTTAAAAAAAAAAAAAAAAAAAAAAAAAACAAAAATTACCCCCTTTCCCCCCGCTCCGGCTCCCCCCCGCTCCCGGACAGGGGCCCGGCCCCTTTCCCTGCTGCCCGGGCCCCCTTTCTGCCGCCCTGCATAGGGGGGCGGTGAATTTACGTCACCCGGGGCCACCACGGTCAGCATAGGGGGGGCCCGGGGCCCCCGGGAGGCTGAAGGCCCAAGCGTTCAGCCTGCGGGGGGGGGGGATAGCGGGGCGGGAGCGCTAGTTGGGGCGTGCTCCGCTGACACCGGGGGCAAAGGGGGGGGGGCCCTGGGAGCCGGGGGATTAAGTCCCCAACTCCCGGGCCGGGGGCCTGGGGGCGCTCGGGAGCGGGGCCCGGGGGGTTTCAGTGACCGGATCCCCCCCGGGCGGGCCCCCCGGGGGGACGGGGACTGCCTCCTGGCCCCGCGGGGTCGGGGCCCACCGGGGGGAAAATTTCCCCCCCCCCCTGGCCCCCAGTCCGAGCCTGTCGGGGATAATCAATTTTCGACTAACGGTATATTATTGATAATTGCCGATATCGACTACGAGGGGGGGGGGGACGATAGGGAAACCCCTTTCCCAAAGTAAACGGGGGTTTTTAAGCACTAGAAAGGGTTGGGAAAGGGGTTTATAGGGGGCTACGAGGGGGGGGTTTTTTTTTTTTTTTTATTTTGACCCGTTTTTAAACCCGGTTCTTGAACAGTGTCAAAACCCAAAAATCATTTTGGGACCGGGTGAAAGGGTGTGTGATTGTAAAAAAAAAGCAAAGGGTATCAAAGAGTTGCCAGAGACGGACAGGGGGTTTTCAAGATCAAACAACCCAATTTGGGGGGGGGCAGGGAGGAAATCTTAAGGGGGCCTTCCACGGCCCAAATTTTTTGGGGACGGTTCCAGCCTTTTTTGGGTGCCATAATTGGGAAACCTGCCCGCCAAATTTCGGTTTAAACCCCCAGTTCTCATAGAGAAATAGGATTCCCTCTCTCCTCCCGCCGGCCCCCAATAGGCCCGGGGGGGGGGGGAGAAATTGACATTTCTTTATTATCCGGGGGGGATAACCGCCGTTGGGTAAAGATGTCAGGGGGGCCCGGCGAGCAACCCCCCGCCCCTTACTCAAGCCCTTTTTTTTCGGGCGAAATCCGTCCCGCAATTACGGCTTGAATAAGCCCCCGTGAACCAGTCCTTTGGAGCCCCATGGTTTTCAACCCTTTTTCAGGGATCTTGAAAATTCCCCTAGGGGAATTTTCTGGGCCCTAAAACCCTGAAAGTGGTGACCCAAGGAGATAGCCTTGGGCTTCCCAAAATGCAGTACCCTTAGTGTAAAAAAAAAAAGTGGTTCAAAAGAAATTTAAGAAAAGGTAGGCAGAGTTCTTTAGTTTTTAAGGGATGAAGCAAAAGGTTTGGGGAAAGGACGGGCCAGCATAAGGTCGGGGGGGAAGTCGAAGGGGGAAATGTGAGAAATCAAAAAAGAAAAAACCCCCAGGTATACCAGGGAAAAGGGGAACATGAAACAAACAAGGAGGTGAGGGGAGTAGGCAAGTTTGCTGAATTGTTCTAATGTAAAGATACAAAGTAAAATATTTCATGGTAGCAAGGAAAGCAGGGGGCAAAAACTCCCAAATTTATGTTGTCCCCAATTTTTTCTGTGTGTGGGAATACCCATTTTGGGTCTAAAGAAAATTTGGGGGCACGTTTTTGGTCCCCAGAAGGGGAAAGAGCGCTTTTTGGGTTTGGGAGGGGCAGAAAATGCTGGAAAGGTTTAAGGGGCCCCAAGTTGCATTACAAAAACCCCCCCCCCCCCACCCCCCCACCCCAAAAATTTTCCCAAAAAAGAGGGGAAATTCCCCCCAAACGTGTCCACATTTTTTTTTTTGTGACCTTTCCCTTTTTTAAACAGTGGGGGGGGATTTCAATTTTGGGAAATTTCTAACCCGGTAAAATAAAGGGGATGGGCCCGGAACCCGAAGTGCTGGGGGTTTTCCCCGGGTTTCCCTAAACCAGTGCCCTTTTAAAAAAACCAGGGGGGGAGGGAATTAGGGGCCAAAAAAGGGGGAATCAGAGCAGGAGGGGAATTACAGCAGGGGGGATCAGAGCAGGGGGAGGGGGATCAGGGGAGGAGGGGGAGGGGAAATTGGGAAGGGGGAAAAAAAAAGGGGGGGGGCTGGGAGGAGGGAATTAAAAGGGAAAAGGGGGGGAATCAGGGCGGGGGGGTAAATTTAGGCAAGAGGGGGGGGGAATTAAATGCAAGGGGGGTTAAGGGAAACGGGGGGAAAAAGGGGGAAATTTCAGCCCGGGGGGGTCAGAAAAGGGGAAGGGGGGGAAAAATTTTGGGAGGGGGGGTTTCAGTTTTGGGAAGTGAGTTAGAGGGAAAAGGGGGAAATTTTAAATGGAGGAGGTGGGTTTAAAAGAGGAGGAGAAATGGGGTTCAGAAGGGGGGTTTGGGTTGGGTTTATGTGATAGATTTGAATGCTGAAAATTCCGTGCTGGGAAAAAAATTCATATCCTCACCGGAAATCTGCGCCAGTAAATTTTCAGGTTTCAGAAAGGATTTGGGCGTCAATTTTTTTGGCAGATTTTTAGTCTCCCAAAGTATTAAAAATGTTTCAGCCAGAATCCCCCTCTTGAATTTGGGCATGTCAGTTCTTTTCCAATGTTGCAAATTTTCAGCACTGAAAAGAGAATCAGTGCTGAGGAAAACCAGCTTAGTGTGAACTATGATGATGATGATTTCCCTTAGTAAACAATGTGAGAGGTTAGCAGTTGGAGTGGACGCTGATTCGTAGGCAGATTCGGTGCTGAATTTGCCCCATAATCAGCGTCCAAATCTGTAATGTGAATGTACCCTTATAGTGGTGGGTTATAGTGGGAGAAGGGTGTTCAGAGTTCGAAAACTGGGTTAGAGTGGGGGTGGAGGAGAGGGATGTTTAGAGTGCGGGTGGTCGTATAAAAGGGGGAGGAGAAACTGTGTAGTGTTCGGGAAAACTGGGCAGCACCCCATCCTGCACAGCAGACACCCAGCATTGCCTGCTGTGGGAGACGCCACCAAGCTTTCGTGAGCACTGGATAGGCTATTCTGCATGTGGGTGATGCCCCACCCTCCAGGATTGCTGTAGCATTTTTGTTTTCTTTTTTCAAGTGTCTGTTTTGAATCTACGACAGATTCGGTGGACTATGTTGGACCAGCATTGGATATTTTTCTTTAATAAAATGGTTAATAAGGATTGGCGTAGGGGAGTGTTTATTTAAATAAAGTGTTGTTTCTGATTTTTTTTTTCAGTGTTAGTAATAGAGGCGTCTCACAGATGCCTCTCCATTATTATTGCTCGAGCTTGGTGTCAGCCACAAGTGTTTCTCATCATCACAAGGCTGTCACCAACCCTGTGTCACTATTACCCCAGTACCCAATGCTCCAGGGGTACTGGGAAGAGCCGAGTTACTGGCAGAACTCGGTTCTGGGACAGTTTGGGCTGGTATTTTTTAGGGTGGAAAGGTGCCCAAAAAATGTAGGTGCTTCAACAGGTATATGCGTCAAAAATACTATGACCGTGGGAGCTTATATAGTGCTTTTACATGTGTGGGGCAATTTAACTTTGGGTTGGCGCAGGTTGATTGATAAATTAACCCTGCACCAACAGCTGAGCGTGAATGCTGATCAGTGATATAAGTCACTGGTCAGCAGCCACAGAAAAAAAAACCAAAAAATTAAATTAATTGTGAATTTTTTTTTTTTAAAATGCTGATTAGTGATAAAATCACTATTCTGTAGATAGTGGAAAGATACTCAGCTAAGCTGCCTGGGTCTCTGATAAAGTCAGAGAGCACAGGTATCCAAACAACCACTAGAAACCAACGCAGTTCAGACAACAGGAGGCAGCGCAGTGAACAGGAGCTTTGCAGAAGATCCACTGGATCACCAATGGATCAGAGGGGCTACTGATCCCTGGCCCTCCATGTCAGGTACTGGACACTAATGGGCAGTAGTGGGCACTGCTCTGCATGCTGTTCCGAACCAGAATGGCAGAGCAGAGTGGTGCTCATTAGTTTAAAGGGACCATAAGGACTGTGATTGGATGGTGTGGAGCAGGCGTTTGACATGGTTTTTTTTTTCTTTTTTTTTACTAGCTTTTGTAGCTTTGGCTGTTACCCGTTTTTCCCTGCAATTTTTATTGGGTAGGTTTGTTTATATTTTTATGACGGATACAAAGGTATACATTTTCTACATGGGCACAAACACTAGGATCCGTTTTCCATTGTCATACATTGTGAAAAAACATATACTGTAACGTATACTTTTTTTTTTAAACTTGAAAAAGCGCAGCACCCTGCGTCCTCCAACTATTAAAATTAAACACATATTTGATGAAAGGTGTAAAAACTGACACTAGGGGCCATATGTATGTTGCCCATCCGTCCACCTATATGAGTCAATGAACATTAATACATCCAATTTGACCTAGAGCCGGCTGCTGGACTCTCCAGGGAGACGCAGGGATAAGGTAGATAATTGGACTCAGTTTCTGCCGAAGCACTGTTGTCAGTGCTGGGGACTGCAATGCCCCTGTAACTGGGGAAATAAGCAAAAAATAAATAATCGTTTTCTCTTTTTGACCATAAGGAGGGGGGAATATCTAAAAAAAAAAACAATAGAAAATAAAATAAAAACACAAAAAAATAGAAAAAAACGTACATGCCTCTTAAACTTTATATCATATGATGGAAAAGTTAGACAATTTTGAAATTTATTTTAGTGCCAGTGAAAAAAAAGAAAAACAAAGTGAAAAATAGCCTTTTTTAATTTTATTTACCATTTTCCCTCATATTATAAAAATTACATAAAAAGCTTATATCCCAAAATGGCTAACATTTGTTGATAATAGTGCAAGAAAGTCTTAAGCGTTCAAAACCCGAGTGTATAAAGAAAATACAAAATGTGCTGGTCGGAAAGGGTAACTGAGGCCGGCCAGGAGCTTGTTGATATTGGTGGGCAACCGCATGGTGCAACATGTTAATGTGAGGGGAAGGGACAAATACTTTCTCCCCGACCTTGGTGCAATTTGGCCTAAAACTCGGTTTAGCTATTCTGGTCACTATCTGTCCTCGCTTGCTCCTGGAAAGTATGATATTAGATGATGGGTACAGTCTCTTGTGAGTGAGGGTGGGGTCTCCCATGATAACACAAGTTCCAAGTTGAGATTATATGTTGGAGAGGACTTGGGGGCAAGTGATGAGAGGGATTTTTTTTGTGGTACTGTATGTTGGGGGGCTGAAGGGGAGTGGGCAATGGTTTTACATAGTAATGTAGTTGGGGGGACTCTAAAAAATAATCATATATATAATTTTATTTGTGTAAATAAAAAATGGAGAGTCGTGTGCGGTTTAGTATTAAAGGGGTTTTGCCACCATGTAATGTTGATGTGGGAACCTCCAAAATGGGTATTTAATCACTTTTCTAAATATATGTGATTAAAAAAAGTGAAAACTCTGAGAGCTACAGCATTTCTCAATCCCCCTTGGTTACCTCAAAGCTTCCCCTAGTCACGACCCAGGAGCTGAAACGCCGCGCTTGAATCACTTCTTATCTGATGACAGGCAGAATGAATGGTCTTTTAAGGCACCGGGTAGCAATATGTTTTCTTTTGTATACAGAATAACTAGCTGTAGTGTTATTAGATCCCTGCTTTATCTGATGAAGAAGCTTTCAAGCTGCTGTGTAGAATAGGTGTTCTCTTTTGTATACAGGATTCACAAGTTATAGTTTGATTATTTGAGTGTACATGTCACAGGATCCCCTTATGCAGGCTCTGTGCTCTGGCTGTGTGTGTCTATGTGCGTCTCTGTCAGCTCGTGATTTGTTTACATTACATTAGCTTCTTAGCAGATAAGGTTTCTCCTGACAGTGCAGTGTATGAGCCTGTGTCTTGCTGTATTGAGAATCCACTGTTGTACTGTTTATTAGTTCACTTAAGTTTTGAGACGCTCCCTTGGATTCCTCACTCTCCCCTCCCCTCTCCCTCTCTCCCCTGCAGCTTCATGACTCAGCGTGATTTGTTTACATCTTGCTCTCATGCTGAACGGAGGTCAGTACTTGGTCTGTCGGCAAATCCCCTTTAATATCAGGAGGGAATGTACCTCATCAGTATGCAAAATGCTCATATGGCCATTTGAGCATACTGCAAAAATACAAATGTAATGCGTAAAGGAAGAGCTATCTAAGGATACAGCAAGGCTTAGTGCAAGCAGCGTTATTTTGAACGGATGACAGATCCGTTTTGATGCAAGGAAAAACGTATGCATTAACGTCTTCATTGACTCATGTAGGTGGACGGATGTGCAAAGTATATTAACATTGTGTCCGTGTTTACACTTTCCGTCAAATACGCATTTGATTTGTGACAGATGGAGGAGGTGGGGTGCTGTGCTTTTTCAAGTTATACATATTTTTCCAACGTATGTCAATGGAAAATGTATTCTAATGTATCAATCATAAAATATATAAACAAAGCTACCCAATCAAATTGCAGGGACAAACGAGTGACAGCCAATAGAAAAGCTAGTAAAAAAGTGAAAAAAAACCTGGATGTCAGACAGCTGCTCCAAACAGTGTATGTTTGGCATACGTTTAACGTATATGTTGTAAAGTATTCATTTTTACGGATGGTCAAATGTAGTGTGCAGCTTTCCTTAGGGTGCACACTGAGTGTTTTTTTAGTGCAGTTCTTTTTCAGAAATGTACAGCATTAATTGTTGTGCCTTCCTGCACAAAAAACACATCAAAAACTTTTGACATCCGTTTTTTTTCTGTTGGCTGTTACTCATTTTTCCTTTCAATTCAATTGGGTAGCTTTGTTTATATATTTTATGACAGATACAAACGTATACGTTTACATCATGGGCACAAACGCTAGAATACGTTTTCCATTTACATACATTGTAAAAAAGGTATGCTGTAACGTACACTTTTTTTATAACTCAAAAAAGCACCTACTTTAGTCAATAAACATGTTATCGCATTCGTTCTCCCTTCCGTCAGATCTGATCCGTCATCCGTTCAAGATAACGCAGTGTGCACTGAGCCTAAAGGGCCGTTCACACGGCTTATTTCGCTGCGGATTGTCGCCGTACTGCGCGCCGGATTTGCGCTGCAGTACGGCGCCAACCCGTCGCAGTAATTATGGTAATCCACCGATCTCATAGAGAACAGTGGATTCCGTCGCTCCTCCCCGCTCGGCGAATCCGCCGGGCGGGCAGTAAGTGACCTGCACATTATCCAGGCGCACTACACGCCGTGGATAATGCAAGTCTATGGGGCCGGCGGGCCTAAGGCCGTGTTTACACGGCTTATTCAAGCCGTAATTACGAGCCGGATTGCGCTCGCAATTCCGGCTTGAATAAGGGGCGGGGCGGAGGCGCGGCCTGCCGGCCCCATAGACTTGCATTATCCACGGCGCGTATTGCGCCTGGATAATGTGCAAGTTACTTTCTCCCCGCCCGGCGGATTCGCCGAGCAGGAGGGAGCGATGGAATCCACTGTTCTCTATGAGAACGGTGGATTACCATAATTACTGCGACGGATTGGCGCCGTACTGCAGCGCAAATCCGGCGCGCAGTACGGCGCCAATCCGCAGCGAAATAAGCCATGTGAACGGCCCCTAAGGGTGCTTTCATACAGTGTGTTTTTTGTATGTGTTTTTTGTGCAGAAAGACACAGCAATTAATGCGTAATTGCGGGATGGATTTCGCCCGCAATTACGCCGTGTGCTCGGCAGTGGGGGCGGGGAGGACGGCAGCTCGCCGGCCCCCATAGACATTTATTATCCACGCCGCGTATACCGCCGTTAATAATTTACATGTCACTTTCTCCCCGCTCGCCCTATTTTGCGAGCAGGGAGAGGAGACGGAATCCATAGTTCTCTATGAGAACTGTGGATTACCGTAATGACTGGGATGGATTTCACCCACAATTCGCGCAGTACGGGGCAAATTACGGGCTGAAATCCGTCCCAAAATAAGCCATGTGAACATCGCCTAAGGCGATGTTCACACGGTGTAATTGCGGGACGTATTTCGCCCCACAATTACGCCTTGTGTTCGCGGGCGGGGGGGCGGCAGCCCGCCAGCCCCATAGACATGCATTTCTCACGGCGCGTATACGCCCTGAATAATTGACATGTCACTTCTCTCCCCGCTCGCCGTATTGTACCCCCGGGGAGAGGAGACGTAATCCATAGTTCTCTATGAGAACTGTGGATTACTGTAACAACTGGGACGTATCTCGCCCCGTATTTCGCGCAGTACGGCGCAAAATACGGGGCAAGATACATCCCATTTTAAGCCGTGTGAACATAGCCTTTATTGTTAAAACTATTTAGTTAGGTGAAGGTATCATCATTGTTTCTTTGCCTGTTCTATGGGAAGAAGCCTAATCTGATAATTGGCCTCAGCCGAGCTGAAGCCCAACATGCACATAAGATACCTAGGCATGGTATGCTAGGAAGAAATCCTTGGGGAAGGGAAGTGCATTGAGGGGACACTAGCTGGGAATAGAGAACTGTATGTGGTTTGTGTCCATGCACATCATTGAGCTGATTGTAAGGATAAGTAACTATAAGATGCTGTTGGGGGAGCAGTGACATTCATTTTTAGGGCAGAGTTTGGTCCAGATACAAGATGTACTGCAGGCACCATTACTTTATTCATTGAGTAAAAAGCAGATTCAAATGTTGCAAAAAGTATCAAACTTTTATTAAAAAGTCCAATATATACAAGACTTCATTGGTAACAACTTGTTACTTGCGGTTAGTAGTGATGGCAATCCATAGTAGGCGGCAGAAATAGATCAAAGGCGCAATTCCATGCTGCGAAGCTGTGACCGCATAGCCTGGCTACTCCATCTTGGAGTGCATATCCTTCTGACAGGCTGGCGTGGCGCAAGGCACGCGACGTTTCGGGGGAACCTCCCCCTTTCTCAAGCAGAGATGTTTGATCAAACGTGGTGCGCACGAAGCTTTACAAGTGCGGAATTTCCGACGAGGAAACTGCGCCATTTCAGCGCTGATGCTTTCTATGCCAAAAATCCGTCATGTGACCCTACCTTTTCCCAGCTATTCCAGATCAGCCCAGTCATGCAACCTATAATGATTGCATTGTAGCACAGCTGTAGCACATTCCCTGTATATGTGGTGATCAATTCTGCAATGTATAGCATAGCTGGGCAGATTTGGCTTGGATTGCTACAGGGAAAGGGAGGGATGATTCCAAATAGTAGAGGGGGAAACAAAGCTACCTTGTAAACCCTCATCATTGCAGCCATTCCGGTGACCCCGGCTGATGATGTCACTATTTGGTCTTCACATGACCCTCCAGTCAATCACGGGCTGCAGTATATTCAGCAAGAGACCTCTGCGGTCTGTAAATGGGTGAAGAGCGAACTGTGCCGCCATCAGCTGGGATCACTGAGCCGGAACGAGAGGGTTTACAAGGTAGGTTTTTTTTATATTTTTACCGCCTCCGGATAGCCTGCTGAGCACTCGTACGTTTTGGGACCCCCTTTAAAGGGGTTGTCTCACTACATCAAGTCATCTTACCTCAGTCCTGTTTTCATTTTTTAATTTACTGGCTACTACTGGCCTTCAGTGATGAGCTGCTGAGGACACCAGGTCTGTAGCTATAGCAACCAGTGCTGGCAGCCTATCAGGAGAGAAGGAAAGGGTCTGTAGCTATAGCAACCAGTGCTGGCAGCCTATCAGGAGAGACGGATCAGGTCTGTAGCTATAGCAACCAGTGCTGGCAGCCTATCAGGAGAGACGGAGCAGGTCTGTAGCTATAGCAACCAGCGCTGGCAGCCTATCAGGAGAGACGGAACAGGTCTGTAGCTATAGCAACCAAAGGCGGGGCACCCTATCAGGAGAGAGGGAAAGAGGTCTGTAGCTATAGCAACCAGGCTGGCAGCCTATCAGGAGAGACGGAACAGGTCTGTAGCTATAGCAACCAGCGCTGGCAGCCTATCAGGAGAGAGGAACGGGCCCTGTGCTATAGCAACCAGCACTGGCAGCCTATCAGGAGAAACGGAACAGGTCTGTAGCTATAGCAACCAGTGCTCGCAGCCTAACAGACGAGATCAAACAGGTGTGTAGCTATAGCGACCTGAGGAGCTGATGCAGCCCATACAAGAGGGGATATCTAGGAATAGTTAGGACACTGTTAATGGACACATATTGCAAAGTGACTTGTCTTTGCAAGATCTTTAACATAAAAAGCAGCGATTATTGTAGTGAGACAACCCCTTTAAATCTCCCTTTTTAAAGTTCTATCCTCAATATTAAACCGTCATAGCTTGATACCAGCCAGGTGTATAAATGTGTATACAGCCACATTTTCCTCATACATGCTAAGGCTGCGTTCACACAATGCGTTTGTTGTCTTTTTTAAATTTATAAAAAATGCAAGCAATAAAAAAAATATGCATTTTTTAAGTTAATCCCATTTTAACTTCTGTTTCCAATTGAAGTTCACTACAAACCCATCTGCATTAGTAAAAACACATGTTTTATTTTTTATTTTTTTCTGCAGTTGGGAAAAAACATCACTAGGGGTATGTTCACACAGTGTGTTGGTTTGATTTGGACCCGAAAAATGAATTAAAAAAGGGGCTCCCGTAAATCGAAACCCAACACCCAGGGGGCGTTTTTGGTTTGCGTTTTTTGCTGCGGGCAGAAATGCCCCCTATAGTGAAAAAACAGGGTTTCCTGCTATGTCTTACAGATCAGAATTCCATTGGAAAAATTTTTGAATGGACCCAAAAGATGAAATTTAAACACACATGGGCGATCACCCCCTGAAAATGATGATGTTTTAAAATTTAAAAAGGAAAAGGGGAATCACACTGAAACATTTTTAAATTTTGCGGGTTTGGGGTCCTTTTAAAAATTTCGGGAAAACGGACCCCAAAAAACCACATCTAAAAGCCGGGCCGGGAAAAACCCCCTTTTTTGGTGCCCTAGGCGGGTACACCCAATGGCGACCCCCCCCCCCCCCACGCCCCAAAAAAAAACCCCCCCCCCACACACACCAAATTTTCCTCTCACCCCTGCGCCAGGTTTCCTGTCACTAATTTTTTTGGCACTTTTCCAAAATGGGTCCCGTCCATATCCTCTCGGGCCCATGAAACAATAAAAAATCACCCCGGGAAAAATTTAGCATTTAAAAATCGCCCCCCTTTCCTATAAACAGTGAAATACCCCAAAATTTAACAGTCACTAAATAATCCACCGTTAAAAAGGAGCAAATTACGGGAACAAAATGATTGTTATTTAAAAAACCTCCCCCAAAACCAAGGACCCAAAACTTTTTATTTATTTAAAGGTTTCAAATAATCCGGGCCAAAAAACCCTGACCAAACGGGGACCCCCAAACATTTGACTATCAGCTGTACACGGGCCCTGATTACTATCCCCCAACCCCCCTTACAGGACCATATAGGGGGTAGATACTAGTTGTATTTAGGCCGCAGAAAATAAGTGTTTAAACCCCTGCAGTTAAAAATTATTTGACTCACCGGGAGAGTTTTTTTTCTGATCAGCTCGTTCACTTTCCCTTTTCTTCTCCATCCGGTTCACACCTTCCCCGCTGTTTGTTTCCCCGGCCAAGACCCCGTCCCTGGGGGTTTTGGGACACAAAATATCTTTGTTCCTCACATTTTTCCCGTAAATCCCTTTAAATTTTAGGAAAACCAAATTTCCCCCTTTGTCAGACAGGGATATAGGGTAAAGGGCCCCCTCAATTTAGGAGGTTTTATAGATTTTTGTCCCCTTAGACAGGTAGGTAAATAAAATTAAGGGGCAAATTTAGGCCCCGGTATTAGCTTTGGGGGTCAGGCAAATATATAGCTAAAGGGGTTTTAGGCAGGCGTATGGGGGCACCCGGCAGGCGTATGGGGGCACCAGGCAGGCATATAGGGGCCACAGGCAAACCCCTACAGGGGGTTCCCGGCAGGCGTTGGGGGCCACAGGCAGGCATATAGGGCCACAGACAGGGGTTTTGGGGGTCAGGCAGGTTTTGGGGGGGCCAGGAGGCAAAAAAGGGGCACCAGGCAGGGGATTTTAAGGGGGGGGAGGCAGGGATTATTTGGGGGCCGCAGGCAGGCATTTTTAGGGGGCCCCAGGGAGGATATAGGGGGCCCCCAAAGGGAGGCGTATGGGGGCCACAGGGAAATATAGGGGGCCCCCAGGCAGGCATTATTTGGGGGGCCGGGGAGGGAGGGATTAGGGGGCCGCAGGCAAGCATTATAGGGGGCCCCCCCCCAGGAAAGGGATTATAGGGACCGCAGGAAGGTAAGGGGGCCCAGGCAGGTGTTTGGGGGGCCCCCAGGGAGGCACTTAAAAAAAAACAAAATTAATACTTACCCCAATTTCCCCGGGCGGGGGCCCTTCCCCTTCGTGCTCTTCAAACCCGCGCTCCTCCGGCAGCTCCTCGGGCGCACGGCCTGTGACGCGCTTGGGGCCCGAGGGGGAGGAAGCGTCGCGATGAAAACCCCGTCATTGCACGCTCCGGCTGAGGCGCAAAGGGGCCGCGGCGGGTCCTCAGGCCCATGAGGGGCCCGCGGCCCCCCTGTTTCGGCCCCCGCAGCTCGCCCGGAGGATCTCTCTGTCCAAAAGAAGCCCGGGCACCCGAGACCGCCGGGGCTTCAGGCCCCCGGGGGCGGGCCTTTGGGGCCCGGCGAGGGTCGGGGCCCTGACGGCGCCCCTTAGGGATAGGCTGAGGTAGGTGGTCGCCTACCTTGGCCTACCCGTCGTCCCGGCCCTGCTAAAAGCGGACCCAACATGCCGTGTGAACATCCCCTTATGTAAACTTTTGTGTGCTTTTTCTTTAACCCTTTTTTTTGACTTAGGCCCGGGGTTCCCCACCGGTTTAAATTCCGACATAATTGGGGGGGACGGATTTCGCCACGCAATTACTCCGTGCAGTGGGGGCAGCTCTCCGGTCCCATAGACATGCATTGTCCATGGCGCCTATCCCGCCGGTATAATGTGCATATCACTTTCTCCCCGGGGAGAGGGTTTCCCCCACCCTATTTTGGCCGCACAGGGACGTGGGAAAAAAGTCGATCCGGGTTTTCACATTGAAATTACGTGCTTTTTAAGTGGGATAATTTTCAAAGTAAAAATTAAAGCACAAATGACCTGAAAAAAGTTTTTACCTCCAAAATTTGGGGTTTTTGGGCACGACGAGATGATTTTAAACAGCAGTCAATAAGTTCCATGCGTGAACAATTTTACAGGGATTTTGATGCAATTTCTTTTGGGGGCAAAATATGCACCGGGAAACACGTGCCAAAAAAACCGTTTTGTGAAAACCCTTTTTTGTTTAACCCCCATTATTTAGACACTGTGGGGGCCCTATGTATTTAAACTGTTTAAAGGGCTAAAATTGCCCCTTTTGCCCCTATAGACCTAAAAAAGGTTCATCATGGGCCTTGTTCTGTAATCCCCCACGGCATCTAAAAGGGGTTTAAAACAGGGATTGGAGCCAACTCCGGGTCCCCCTGCTGTCAAGGGCTGGTGTCAGCATTTAAATTTGCATCGGCAGGTACGGGGCGCGGGTCAGTGATTCCTCGCCCATATGACGTAGTCAGATGTCAGTAAGGGGTTAAGTAATGGCTATGGTTGTATAACTGGTCATCAGCAATAGCCTAAAATTGAAAGTCTGGCAACTACTGCGGAATTTTGGGTTGTACCGTGACACTTTGTGGGAGCAAGAAAGGTTGTCTGAGTGCAGAGCCAGTGGGACCTGCTGAAGATGTTGGTGCATACTCGGCTGAGGTCAGTCTCAAGCATGCATTGAGGTCCCCAACTCTTGAATACAGACTTCTCTGAATATCATCATGCTACTGTTGTTAACCCCTCAACGACCTTGCGATTTTTTGTTGTTGACACGTTCGTTTTTCCCTCCCCGTCTTCCCAGAACCATAACTTTTTTTTTTCCACCTGCATAGACATGTGAGGGCTTTTATTTTGCGGGACAAGACTCATCCCTTCAACACCAGACTATATGTCTGAGTTGAAGGGATGAGATGAGCTTAAAAAAAAAAAAAAAAAAAAAATATATATATATATATTATTATTATATATATATATATATATAAATATATATATATATATAAATAAAAGGTAACATAGAGTGATGGAAGATAGTCAGTCATGTGGATGGTTGGATGTCCCAATGGAACACACCTCATCAGTATGCTAAATTTTCATTGTTCTTACTGATTATCATGTCGCAGGTAGATGCTTCATAGGAATATGAACGAATGAATCTACCCTGCAAATATGGTATGTAAATGATATGTAATGGGGCCTGTCAAAGTAACAACTTAGGTCACACTGAAATCGTCTAATAGGAATCACTTTGGTTTTCTAACCAGTATAGTGCACTTGAGAAAGAAGAGTCAAAACACACAGAACAAGTTTATAGAGATTCTGCTTTCTTCCTTGAGACAAAGTCCCCAGGGTTCACTTATAGAAGCTCATACAAAAAGAGATAAGAAGTGAGGCACAGAGCCAATCGGTTATTAACAAATTAGAAATGCTACCTTAATAAAGAGTCAAGTCTTTTCCCTGAGGCTGAGGACCAAAACCACTTATGGTATAAGGTGTTCTGGAATGCCATACATTGCATTTGTATGTAGATATAGTAGCTTTATAAGCCCAACCATGTACTACACCATGTTATAATGTATTATTTCTTAAGTACTATGTGTGGGCTACTACTTACATCAACCATAAGAAACACTTTATATTGTACACCCCTTCCATAGGCCAAATCTGATCAAAGTTGCTTTGATCACGAAGGTTAAACGAAGGGTATGTTCACAGCTTTAGACACTGATTTTTGGGTTCGGGTTTAGAAGCGGATTCTGGGTTCAGATTTAATACTGGATCTGCCTTAGGATCAGTGTAAAATCCAATGGTAAACCGACCTCTGTTATACCCTATATCTAATTAGCGTCGGTGTTCGGGGGACACTGATTTCACTTGGTTATTTTGAGTACTTTTTTTTAAACAGTGACAAAGAATTGGCATGGCAATTCTTTGACGGGGTTTCTGCCCATTATAGAGTATAGAAGGCCAAAAATCTACCTTGGAAATTTAGCGTAATCTCCTTGTCTTAATTTTCAGCAAGGAAACAACACTGATTTGGCGCTGATATTTTCAGTGCTGAATTTCATTGTCTGAATATGCCGTAAGTGTCTCTATGTTCTCTCCCCACATGAGGCGAAAGAAGGTGTAACTGGCTGTCGGATAGTGACTGGGAGACTTTCCTACCTTCGTATCCAGAATGTGGAGCAGACAGGACCAGAGCAAGCTCCGCTTCAGTAGATTTAGATGCAGTAACACAGTGATATGAATCAAAATGTGGTTTATTCACCTTGGATACAGCTATAATCACTGACACAGTACTGTGGTTATCTCTGCAGTTGTTAATGCTGTTGCTGCTTTCCTTGCTGTCGCTGGTCAGAAATTGATGCTTCAGCTAGCCCAAAACATGTGTGCTCTAGTCACATTAGCATGAAAAAAGGCAGCTACATGAAGTGACAAGGCACTGGGCTACCAAAAACACACCCTTTGACAAAACGTTATTAACAAAGACAGAGGAAGCACATGTAAATTCTGGACAGCAGATGGCAGCGCAGCAACAATACGTGGAAAATAACAAAGAATGGATACAGAACGGAATGCAATAATATAAACAGCAGAATAACAATACACACAACTGAGGAGAACAGCACACTGGAAACAGATGAAGAACAGACAACTGTATCCATAGAAGGGATATAAAAGCATTACTTGTTTTGTGATTTAGCAGGGTGGATCTTACGAGGGGAATGTACTTGGGGATACTTACTTGAGGAGGAGAATGTGACTAGAGATAGACGACTGAGTATATAGAGAGTTATGTATAGTAACTATAATGTCATTGAACTAGGATTCTTATAGATATCATATCAGCCACCATCTTGTAAAGAAAATGTTCAGTATCCCACCAAATATCGCTATTAATAAGACAAGGAATAACTGGAAGTTGAAGGCTTCTTAGACTCTACGTAGTGATCGGTGTCTCCCCATACACAGGATTACATAGTAGTGGAGAAGTCATCTGGTGAGTGTGTGACCTCCCGTGTGTCAGGAGGACGGAGCAGCACCCAGAGCCCCATCACCGAGCCTCCACCTCATTCACGGATACAGAAGATCTTAGAACTGACCAGCAGGATGACTGAGCTGCTGACTGGAGAGGTGAGCACTTTTGGGAATACTGGGACATTATAACCCCAAGGTATGAAGTGTCTGGAGGAGAATTGTATCATTGTCTGTGTCAGGTTCCTCTAAGGTGTCAGGATGTCGCCATCTATTTCTCTATGGAGGAGTGGGAGTATTTACAAGGATCTGTACAAGGACGTCATGATGGAGGATCAGCCGCCCCTCACATCACCGGGTAAGAGGAGACCTCCCTGATTATAGAGGAGACCAGGTGTAAGGGTCACCTAGATCCCCCATCATCTGATCCTCAAATGGAAACAACGTATTCCATGCATGTGTTTATGCCCTATAGATGGTTCCAGAAATCGACCAGAGAGATGTCCTCATCCTCTAGTTTCCCAGTATTGTAAAGAAGAGCAAAATGTCCCACTGGATAATCAGGTAGATGAAGCTGAGATTTCTGTAAATCCTGTATAGGCTGATGCAATGAAGTTCTACATAGTATGGTTAAAAAAGACATATGTGCAACCTAGGGTGGGGAAAGATGTGAATGAAAGGAAGGGTGAAGGACATTTTTTAACTTGGTTTCCTTTACTGATGAAGTCTTTGAAACCCATAAGGCAAGAACCAAGCTGCCCTAAAGGAATATTTCATTCCTGATCCCAAAGTTCCTGCTGAGGCCAGTGCCTGAGGTGGCTATTCCACAGATTCACAGTTCTTATGGTGAAGAAGGCTTTTCTTCTCTGTATATCAAATCATTTTTTTTTCTCATAGTCTTCTCCAGCAGCAGTGAACTATGTGCTGTAGATAATCTTATTACCTTTGGTAGATAGCGGCTGTATAGGTTTAATGGTTTCATAAAATATTGTATAAACTTCCTCTTTTATGGACATGTTCTTGACAATTGAGATTCAGTGTGGATAAATATAACATTTTGCAGTATAAATCATGGACTAAATAACTGCACAATGACAGTCAGCTGCTTTTAAGGCCAACATGTACTAAAAGAGTCCTTCATTCAGGATTTATAAACCTTATCATCTTTAGAAAGCATTAGTGCAGCCTAATCTAGAATATGCACTTCAGTTTTGGGCACAAAGTTTTAGAACTATCCAAAATGGAGCAACAAAAGTGACCTGAAGAACCTGAGTTAGGGTTGGTTCCCATCTGCATTGGAGGTTTTGTTCGGAGGTGCGAATGGACACAAAAGGATCCATTTCATAATGGACATCAACGGCGCCTGAAGGAGCTTATTGATTACAATGTGTGCGTCGGGTTTCCGCCAAGGTGTCCATTGTTCAGACAAAAAATAGTGCAACATGGCGCTATTTTTTTTTTTTTTTTTACATTGTTTTCGACGGAGGTTCTGAACTGAACCTCCCAACACAGATATGAACCAAGCCTTAGAAGGTAATATGTCAAAAGGCTGTGTTGTTACTAATGTAAAGGAATCATCTTACCATGCTGTTCCATAGAGTCACTGGCAGCTTCATACTCACTTCCAGTTCTGGCTGTGAACAGGTCTATAGCAGTAATTGGCATATCGGCTCTGCTATTCCTCGTTATTCTTGTTATAGTCCTATAGCTGCACTAGGTTTATAATCTGTTATGCACAGACTACAGAGCTTAAAGGGGTTTTGCCACGAAGTAAAATTGATGTGGGAAGTTTGAAAATAATAAACCTTTTCATCATTATTAAACATTCTGCACCATTTTTGTTTTAGCTGCTCCTTTAGTGATCCATTGTTTACAACTCGTCTCCAGGGGATAGGACCAGGGCTGAGAGCTCCTCAGTCCTGGTCAGACATGCTCAGACATCACCTCTCTTCTCAGTTAGCTACTGAGTGTTCAAACCCCGGGTGCTGTCATTCTACTCCTGTCCTTTGGACTAGTTAGTAATAAGTCAAACCAAAAAAAAAACACCTCAATGAGGTCTGTGCATTGATAAAGAGGAAAAAAAATCCACAGGTTAAGTTCCTACAGGGATTTGAACCAAGGACCCTTGTGCTGTAAAGCAAAATTGTTTCCTTTGAGCTACAGTGTAACTACTTACAATTCTACACATAAACAGACCTTTCTTTAACTAGAGAGAGGAAAAGGCCTGGTGATGTCATCCTGCTGGGTCACATGATATGCAATTCAAACAAATCACACACGCCCCCTTCTGAGCACACAGAGCTGAAGAGCTGGGTGCAGGAGGTATGAAATGAGATAGTGGCAAAACCCCTTTAAAACTTGTCATTAACTCTGGTAAGCAAGCTTCTTTGCTAAAGATAAGAATCAGCAGGAAGTGACTCACCATGGTTGGACTGACTGATTGATCCAAGCTGCAATGAGATAAGAGAGAGCAGGGAGAGGTGCTGGGTGACCTAGAGAAACTTGTGTACACTAGCAGTAGGTTAAATTTCGTTATCTCCTGAACAAAGCAAAATCAAAATGGCAATGCATTTGGTAATCATCTTCATTTACCTTCCCCTACATGTTAAAAGCTTATCCTTGTGGTGAGAAAACCATTTTAATGAGCACAGCATCCACTGGAAGACAGGCTAAGATTATTTGATATGGCAAAATAACATTTCTGTTGTAAAATAGTTAGTTGAATGTTGTCTCATTGGCAACTGTGGAGATACTTCTTCTTGTGCATATTTGTTCATACCTTCTGGAGATTTTGACCTTCTTCTAAATCTAGAATAAACTTCCTTTTTTAATTTCAGCTCCTTGATATGAAATCCTTGCAGAAAAGTGATGCAGGAACAATAAGTGAACTTAGAAAACCCTTATCTGTTTCCGTGAATGGTAAGAGGCTTTCAAAAATATTGGGCCAGATGTATGACACAGGCCGAGGCATTTTTCTGGCGTGTTGTCCGACAAAAAGAACATCGTTGGCCATATCCAACATGTGGATGAAAGGTTGGAACCAACAAGTGTTGTAATGTCCGACATCCTCAACACTCTTGACTGCATGGTCCTTAGAGGGCGTATCGCACCACTTTCAGAAGTTTAGTCACATTTATGAATGTTGCTCGACAGTGTGGCGCAAATATATCGTACTACTCTATGCCATTATTAAACTGGTGTGGTTTTGTGATAATGATGTACTGTACTGGAATTGCTGGTACCATATATGACAGAGTTAAAAATGTCTAATAATAATTGCACTGTTTTCTGCGTTAATTGCACTATGTGTCAAGTAAAATGTCTATTGACCTCTATCTTACCCCTGTGCTAGTAGCTTTAGCACGTCTTTAAAAAACAAAAACAAAAACAAAAAACGGTGTGCAGTCATGCTGCCTTGCAGAAATGTAACATCCGTCACAGTCACTCAGAGCTAGTGGCGGGAATTGTCATTACAACCAAACTGGGAGGGGGGGAATAGAAGGTTATAAAAGACAGGTACATTTAGTGTTGTGGGTTAAGCAAGATAACCTTTTCTGCCACTGGACTTGTCAGTGGGCTAATCCATCATGCCATCCTGACAAGGGCTATGCTGCTCCTGGGCTCAGGGGTCAGCTTTAACTACTTTATTCCCTGGCTGCATGGGAAAGGAATAAAAGAGAGGAAGATGTCAACTAAAAGAAGTAAGCTTCAGCTTGGCCTAGCAGTACTTTGGATTCCTATGTTTTCATGAGGTTATCTAGTCCTCCCCAGACCTCATGGCCTTTGGGACCCAGTTAGCCTCTGGACTGGCCCAATACCCTAAGATCTTAGGATTGTCTAGTGCATGTGAGAGTCATGGCGAGTTCCACTACCCTAAGATCTTAGGATTGTCCAGTGCATGTGAGAGTCATGGCGAGTTCCACTACCCTAAGATCATAGGATTGTCCAGTGCATGTGAGAGTCATGGTGAGTTCCACTACCCTAAGATCTTAGGATTTTCAAGTGCGTGTGAGAGTCATGGCGAGTTCCACTTCCCTAAGATCTTATGATTGTCCAGTGCATGTGAGAGTCATGGCGAGTTCCACTACCCTAAGATCATAGATTGTCCATTGACATTAGATCATGTGAATTTCCACTCATAAGGGACTTTATTTGAGATAATCACTGTTCCTCTGCTAGATGGCTAAGTGGCTGTGACTAGTTGTGAAGAGAAATGTACTTGAATGTAATCCTCTCCTTTGTGTGTAACATTTTGCCTGATTGAGTAAAGAAAGCTTCTGCTGTCTTAAAGCTAACCCTACGTCTCCTGCCTGCCATTCTGCACTGCACATCAAGGGCACTTCAAACCGCATCTAACATTGGCAGTTGAGGGAGAGACCGCCAACAGAGTGAGCACCGGAGGAACTACCACCACCATCATCTAGAGTGCAGATCCAATCTTCACTGGTGCTGGCTAATGGAGGAGCATGAGAGGTGTGGGTAGTGAGGTACTAGCCCCCGTGACAAGAGGAGGACCCAGGTCCCACCTCCTTCTCCTCGGCCTCCCTCCGTGCATTCCGTCCCACCACAATGGCACTTACAATTCGGCGAAATTATGAAACGCTGTGCAATACTTTCATACAAATTGACGAATAGTAACCTAAGTAGACATACCACTGTCTAGCCTGAGACCCTTTTAATACATTTGGCCCATTATGCTTTCTTGTCATCATATATCACAAAATTAAAAAAAAAACTTCAATTGGCTCTTATGGATGGAGATGCATATCACTTACAGTAGATACTCGCTGATTCTTTTCCTTGATGAATTCAAGCCAGAACTTGGCATTATGGAACACAACGGAATTCCTTACTTCTGACCTGACAACCCTTCTTCTTTCATTCACTGGTATGTGTCTGCATTGACTACTTCTCCCATCCTGCCATCATTCCCATTGCTCTTTCTGTACATTGAGGTGTAAGCTTTTATTATGTTTATGAATTATCACAATGCCACCTCCCCTATTCCCTGCTGTGTATTGCCTTAACACAAGCACATCATGGTTCCTCTACTCCCCACACCACTTTAATTTGCCGCATTGTATCCTCTCGTTTCTTGTTCTAAGCTGATTAGGGTTTTAACTCGGTATAAATCCCCCCCCCCCCCCCCCAAACTTGTAAGCTGTGGAGTTCATCAAAGTATGAGGATGAATTAAAACCAGAATTAAACTAGGACTGAATAAGGATTGCAAAAGGTAACAGCTACCTATACTTTTCTCTTTTACCAATAGCTTCACCACCTACCACTCTCGCCCACCATGCTTTTCCTGGCCTCTATAATCTCAACTTCCATTTTCCTGAAACTAATTGCTTATCCCAAGCGGCGTCACTAGAATTCATAGGACCCCATAGCAAAATGAGATGGGGCTCCACCTAATGACAAACTAAAATAGAAGAATAAGTAGCAATTATTACACATATAATACCCCATATATATATATGCTCAAACCCAAATAGTACTGCTGGAGGGCAAAAAGCCACTAGCTACTTGTTCCCTACAATGTTTTTGTATATTAGTGGGGCCCCCTCAACCTCTGGGCCCCATAGCAGTCACTTTGGCTGTAGTTATGCCCCTGCCTATCTCCAAACCCTTCCGTTGGGCAATGAGTTCTTTATCTCCCCATGCATTAACTCTCTTACCTGTTTGCTTCCACCAACCACTTCCCCACTGTCCATGCCCTTCTCAATAAACCAACCCAACCAAATTACAGTCAATCCTCCTCCCACCTGCTAACCCTCTCTCTGCTCCTCCTGGCTGCTGGGGACATATCCCCTAACCCAGAGCCCCTTCAATACATTCCCACACTTGTTTCTCCCTTTCTTATCCGATCCGTCACTACAAACTCCTTCAATCCATAAAAACCTATTCCATTGAGTCGCTGTCTCTCTCTTCTCCCTACACGTATCTTTCCTTGTTCTGAAAGAAATCTGGCTGACACCCTCTGACAGTCTCCTCTTCTGCGCTTTTTTGATGGCCTCCAATTTACCCATGTTCTCCGCTCATGGAACAGGTATGTCGGAGGTGTCGGCCCTCTCCTGTCTGATACCTGTTCATTTGTCCCCAATACTCCTCTACATTTCCTCGCACTCTGTCCGCATCTACTTACCATCTAAACTACAAGTCACCATTGTCTACGAAGTGCAAGGGCCTGCCACTGCATTCCTCGACTACTTCACTTCCTGGCTTCTTCCCTGTTTTTCCACTAACATCCCTATCGACACTCCGCTGCCAGCAAACTCCTTCCACTCCCCTCTTTTTTTAGCCGCTCGCAGCGGGTATCTGGAGCCACTCACCTGGAAGACCTGGTCTTCACTCGCCTCTGCCTCTTATCGAACATCTCAAACTCTCCTCTCCCTATATCTGACCCCTCTCTGTTTACCTTCTCCACACCACCTGCCCCTCCTGTCTCGGATCTTGTGCACTACCATAGGAACTTCCAAGGACTTAACCCTCTCACTTTCGAGCATATTCTCATTTGATGACCCAGATGCAGCCACCACTTTCTACAACAACACAATCGCCTCCACTCTTGATCTGTCAACCTTCTCACGCAACACAGAAACCGCAAAATCAATAGACAACCCAGCCACACAAATTTGACTAAACAGTTGAGGCAAGCTTCCAGAACTGCTGAATGCCACTGTAAGAAAACACGCTCTGATTTTGCTATATTAAAAAAAAAAATAAAAAAAATCACTCCTCACATTTGTCTGCATATCCTCCATCTCTCCTCTCAGCAGATGGTTTTGCCACTCCCTTCCTAAACAAGATCAACCTCCCCAGAGAGAGCTTCACCCCACAGTCCCCCCTCCTCCCACCTATATACCTGCACAATGTTTTTCCCACTTATCCTGTTTCTCTACTGTTAGGGTATGTTCGCATGGCATGTTCAATATGCTTTTGGATACATTTTCAATCCGAAAAAACGCATTCAAAAGAGCTGCGTAAAAAGCATGTTTGGATGTGTTTTTGCTGCAGCAGAAACACACCCTACAGTTTTAAATAGAGTGTCTGCTGAGACAAACAGATCAAGAATTGACATGTCAATTCTTTGAATGGATCCGAAAGAGGCATGTAAAACACGTATCGCCTGAACGCCAATGCATATTTTAAATTGAAAGCGATGTAAATCACACTGCACATTGTTTGACGCATGCTTGGGTCCATTTAGGGTCCAAAACATGGATCCTAACACGTATCCAAAAATGTATTGAACACACTGTGTGACCATATCATGACCAGCTTTCTTCCCTACCTGTAATCTTGACCCACCTCATCCCAGACCTTAGTGCTGTTATCACCCCAACCCTCACACATTTTCAACCTATTGTTAGCCTCCTCCTTTAAATGCTACTATTGCACTCATCCTTAAAGGGGTTGTATCATTTCATTAAATGGCCTTCAGAATAAGGGGACAGTGAAAACAAGCAACTTTGCAATTGGATGCCATTAGCAAAGCTGTCTTGTATTCACTGTCTCCTTTATCTTCGTATTCTGTAAACAAACTTATCCAGTGCTGGTCGGGTAGTCGGATCCCACCTCCTTGCATTTCATTAGCTGAGGGCTCTAATAATTTACATTCTCTTCTGCCCCCGGACGGCCGTATCCATGGAGCTTGCATTCCTGCCTCTCACTCAGAATTAGGGGCTGACAACAATTTCACTCTATACAGCTAGCTGCCTATTCATTGACACTGCAGCTGTCTCTCTAATCGGAAAACGGCAGAATTGTGCCATGGTGCCTTAATGCTCCTGCGTGTAAGGGGCCGACAAAAATTTCACTCTATACAACTAACTGCTCCTCATTGACACTGCAGCTACTGCTACAATCAGAAAACGGCAGAATTGTGCGTCTGTGCCTTATGTAAACATGAAGGGAGACGGATCTGTGCTCTGGATGGATTCAACTGTAGCAAACCTCCAGCTGTGAGAGATCAGCGCTGAGTTCATAGAAACACATAACAATATCAGCAGCACCTAGATTGGAATACGTTGAAAAAAACATTCCTGCTTTTAAAAAAAAAACAACAAAAAAAAACCATGAACGTTTTTTGAGGTTCTTAGTTCGCACCCTTGCGCAAAATTTCTTAAGCCCACCTTCGACTTCAACTAGACCTCAATGCAGGTGGGTCCTACACTATGTTACACTAATGTTATATTTCTCTGTGGCCTGTCCAGACCTATCCTTCAGAATGTGAACGCACCAGCTACTGAATACACTGCACTGATTTAAAAGCCATTCCCCCCCACAACAGCGTGCACCCATGTTTACTTTTCTTTTTTTTTTTAAATAAATTTTATTGCATTTTCAAACAGTTAAACAGTGAACACATATCTCTGACATGTAATAGTGGTCATATCACGTATTTGCATAATCTCCGGGCCTGTGCCTGGAATATGTAGATAACACATATACGGGAAAAAAAAACATCAAAATTACAAGAGTATAAAAGAAATTAAATTAAACAAAATAACTACACTACTAAAGTACAACTACAACTGCGTCCTATCTTCATCTCTCGTGCCCGTATGGTCTTTAATGGAACCTCATACTCAAGGCCAAAGTTCCTCAGACTTGAATTCTCCCCAGCGTGCCCCCAATTCCCTCCCTACAGTACCAACCGGTGTATTTGAACATCTGCATAAGGGCTTCTATCTCTATGTCGGAATAATGAGATTCTATGAAGGTTCTCCAACGTCTGAAGAACCCTGGGGTTCGGATCTCCTTACGCCTCTCTGTCTCCAGTCTGTCTGCTATGAGATAATCCTCCAGCTGCTTTATGACCCCAGAGATTGACGGGAGAGTGGGCTTCAGCCATAACTGGTTTACTTTTTTTTAAACGTTTTTTTGGATGTGCTGAACCAAATATTGTTTTTGAATTGTATATAGGGGGGAATGGCTGCCTCCATCTTGGCTTTTTGCACAACACCCATCCTAACAGGCTTTTAAATCAGTGCAGTGTATTCAGTAGCTGGTGCCTTCACAATCTGAAAGGTAGGTCTGGATAGGCCACAGAGAGATATAACTTTAGCATTACATAGTGTAGGTCTCGTTGAAGTCGAAGGTGGGCTTAAGCAGTTTTACGTAAGGGTGTGAACTAAGAACCTCAAAAAACTTTCTTTTTTTTTTTGTTTGTTTTTTTAAAGCAGGTATGTTTTTTTTCAATGCATTCCAATCTAGGTGCTGCTATTGTTATGTGTATTTATATTACAGCCACAACAACGTGCACCCATGTTTACTTTTTTTAAAAGGTCTTTTTGGATGTGCTGAACCAAATGTTTCTGAGTTCATATAAGACTGTTTAGACTGAATGCAGGTCTGATGTATGTAAACAGCTCTTACAAAATAAGACTGCATAGGGAGATGACAGTGATATGTGGACTCAGACAGAGAGTGTGGGGGAGACACACTGGAGCCAGCATGAACAGTGAAGGGGGACCCCCTTCAGTTAAGAAACACCCAGCTGGGAGGGGAGGAAACGCCCCTGGATTTCAGGAAGTGAGAGCATCAAGCTTCAAGAGAACAGCTGAACTGATGAAGCGATACATCTCCTTTAAGAAATCATCTCTTAACCCTTCATTCCTGTTCAACTATCGCCCCATCTTACTGCTTGAATTTGCCTCAAAACTCCTTCAATTACACGTCTGTCTTGACCTGGACTCCCATCTCTCCTCCGACTCTCTACTTGTTGCAATCTGGTTTCTGATCTCACCACTCTAAACCGCCCTAATCAAAGTCACCAATGATCTAGTAATTGCTAAAGCCTTGCACCAACAACTCTGTGCTCTTCCTCCTTGACTTGTCCTCTGCCTTTGACACGGTCAACCTTTCCCTCCTTCTATAAAACCTCTACTCCCTCGGCATCATGGACTTGGCCCTTTCCTGGATCTCCTCATACCTCTCTGATCAGACATTGAGAAACACTGTAATATCTAAATGATAAGGAATTTAAACTGGAGGATTGTTACTGGTGATGTATCTGATGAGGGGAGTTGTTTGAAAGGTTGTGAATGGTATAAGAACAAGGGAAGTTCTAATGTTATGAAGTAGAGGATGTCAAAATACATTTGGGTTGTTCTTACAGGGGTTTTGTCACAAAAGCATTTCATGCCTGGCTTATTCTGCTTCAGCTTTCAGTATATTCAAAAGGGGGCATGTATGATTTGTTCGAACTGCATAGCATGCGACCCAGAAAGGATTGACATCACCTTGCCTTTCCCCAACTTGTGCTCACTCTAGTCAAACAAAGCTCTGTTTATGTAAAGAGCTGTGAGTAACTACAATGTAGCTGAGTGGTTAGCACTTCTTCCTTTCAGAGGGGTTTAATGTTCAAATCCATTCAGGAATTATATAAAAACCTATGCCTGTTAACCAAATAATGGATGTTGCCTTTGACAATTTGATGTTGGGTGTCATTCTTCCCTGACATATGCACATGCTTACATTCTTATATTAATGTTAAAAACCGGCACAACAAGAACTAAGTCGCAGGTTTATAGCAACAACATGTGCAACTGTGACCAGGAGAACCCCTTCATTACATAGTTACATAGTTAGTACGGTTGAAAAAAGACACGTGTCCATCAAGTTCAACCAAGAGTGGGGAAAATGTGGGTGAGGGAGAGAGACAAGGACATTAAGCCCAGCCTCCCCACTGGTTAATGCCCTGAAACCCACAAGGTAAGAACCAATCTGCACCAGTGGAGAACCCCATCTCTGATCCCAGAGCCTCCACCAGCCAGGATCCAGAATTTTACATGGCTACGTACGCATTAATATTCTTTAGTGTCAGGTAGGTATCTAAGCCTCTCTTGAAACTCCCAACTGTTCCTGCTGTGACCAACTCCTCAGGCGGCTATTCCACAGATCTACAATTCTTACAGTGAAGGCTTTTCTCCTCTGGAGATTGAATCCTTTTCTCTCTAGCTGAAGGGAATGTACCCTTGTCTTTTGAGGGAGCTATACATGAAATAATTTTGATTTGTTGACTTTTTTTAACCATTTTTGCCCATTGTTTAAATAATTTACTTATAAATTTATAATATTTTTTATAATTTATTTTCACAGGTGAAGACGCAATGGGAGGCTCTGAAAACGAGATGCCCAAATCTCCTTATAATAATGTCGAAGATAATCAATCAAGCATTGACAAAATAAGCACTGGACACGAAAGAATTCACACCGAGGAAAGACTATTTTCATGTTTAGAGTGTGGGAAATGTTTTGGTCGGAAATGGTTTCTTGTGCAACATGAAACAATTCACACTGGAGAGAAGCCATTTTCATGTACAGAATGTGGGAAATCTTTTAAGCGGAAACAATATCTTGTTAAACATTTGAGAACTCACACAGCGGAGAAGCCATTTTTTTGTTCAAAATGCGGAACCCGTTTTGTACATAGATCATCTCTTGTTAGACATCAGACCATTCACATAGGAAAGAAGCCATTTTCATGTTCAGAATGTGGAAAACGTTTCGGCACTAAATCGCGTCGTGCTGAACATCAGAAAACTCACACAGGAGGGAAGCAATTTTCTTGTTCAGAATGTGAGAAGTGTTTTACTACGCAATCACTTCTTCTTGAACATAAGAAAACTCACCATGGAAAGAAGCTATTTCCATGTACAGAGTGTGGGAAGTATTTTCTATTTAAATCAAGTTGTGTTAAACATCTGAATACTCACACCAGAGTGGCGCCATTTTATTGCTTAGAATGTGGAAAGTGTTTTACTAATAAATCAAGTCTTGCTGTACATCTCAGAACTCACACTGGGGAGAAGCCGTTTCCTTGCTCGGAATGTGACAAATGTTTTACGATGAAACGACTTCTCGTTGCACATCAGAGAACTCACACAGGAGAGAGGCCATTTTCATGTTCAGAATGTGAGAAATCGTTTCATCGCAAATCAAATCTCAACTCCCATCTGAGAACTCACACAGGAGAGAAGCCATTCTCCTGTTCCGAATGTGGAAAATGTTTCGGTCAGAAAACGGATCTTATTCAGCATTACAGGGTTCACACAGGAGAGAGGCCGTTTTCATGTATGGAATGTGGGAAATCTTATAGCCGGAAAACTCATCTTGGTGTTCATATGAAAACTCATACAAGGGAGAAGACATTTTCTTGCTCAGAATGTGGAGAATGTTTTGCAAGGAGATCACATCTTGCTAAACATCGGAGAACTCACAAAGGAAAGAAACCAAAATAAATGTGCAGTATATGGAAATTGTTTTACCCTAGCCAGATATTGGGTCTTGGGGAACATCAAAGCGGTCACTCAGGAAAGAAACGATTTTCTTGTTCAGATTGTAGGACATGTGGCAGGTGTGGAGCTCTGTTGTAGGACCTGCTACCTCAGGATATGTAACTTACATGTACTAAATGTATTCCAAAATGAGGGAAGATTCATGTCTCATTGAATTTCTTTACTAATCAATGTTTTTGACAATTTTTTTTTTCATTGTACTATTCTATTTGTAAATCACATAGCCAGACCTTATTCTTTATACCTTATACAAAGGAAGTTCTTTGTATATTTGTACTGGGCATATGTGTTAAATGAAAGCCCTTAATAAAAAATGTAAAAAATGAAATCAATTTTTTTTTTCTGCGTGACATGTCTTTTGTGCATAAATAGCCTGAACCATCATCAATAATAGTCGTTGGGCCAGATAACTCTAGTTTGGGGAATGTCGAGGCTTTTTGAAAACCAGTTCCCCAGTAAACGGTTAACTGCAATTATGTTTATATTTCACAAAAGACATTAGTATCTTTATCTATGTGACCCCTGTTTTAAAAAGTTTAACATCGAGAACTGCAATTAAATTCAATATCAGGAAATTTTAGCCCTCTTTTCTTTGCAGAAGTGGTTGAATACAGAC
Organism: Phyllomedusa bahiana; assembly: GCA_025379985.1. Classification (NCBI taxonomy): domain Eukaryota; kingdom Metazoa; phylum Chordata; class Amphibia; order Anura; family Hylidae; genus Phyllomedusa; species Phyllomedusa bahiana. The sequence goes on from JAODAL010003510.1 coordinate 140,219, forward strand.
ACAGTCAGGGGTGTAACTAGAAAAAGCTGGGCCCCATAGCAAACATTTCAGTGGGCTCCCACACCCCCGCTTCAATACGAAAGAAAATCCAAAATGGGCTCCCACACCTCCCCCTTCAATAGGAAAGAAAACCCCAAAACTTTTTTCTACCAATTGCTTCTTAATTGTTTAAGCCACACTCAGTGTAAAACGGTCATACAAAAAAGTACAATATTTGCTATTAGTAGTTCTCATGGGTGTGCCATATGCTACAAATCCTTGTGTTTTAATCCAAAAACGTCCATGTAAGAGCAGCAGTATCCACTGCTAGGAATGGAATGAGATAGCACCCCGTTATCCAGAATAGTGTACATTAAACATTTCCCACATTCATCACTCACACGCATACACGCGTCGGACACATACCGCGCACCCCATGCATATGCACCATGCACACTCCGGACCCGTCCCGCACATGCCACTCGCACGCCGGACACATCCCACACACGCCACTTGCACGTTGGACACATCTCGCACACACCACTCACGTGCGACGTATTACTTTTTTTTTTTCTTGTGGAAGCATCACTCCATTTACCATGTACAGAATACTGGTCACTTGAGTATATACTACATACATACAAATCACCTCTACATACACACACATATGTGTGTGTGTATAAATTTTTATATATTACAGACACCTAAATACATATACATACAGTCACATCCATATACACATACTTTTATGCAGTGCAGCTTGCTCACTCGTGGAAGGAGGTCCAGAAGTCTTGGGAAGACATAAGGGGTGGCCACATGGCAGAAGCTTCTTGTTGCATCCTGCCTGGGGCATAACTACCGGGGTTGCAGTTGCTACGGGGCCCGTGCGCTTTGGGGGGCCCCGGGGCAGCTGCTACCGCGTCCGCTCCCCCGATAATGCCGCTCCTGGGCCCGCCAGCAGTGAACTTAACAGTTCACTGCGGCTGGCGGGGAGCTCCGGGGTCCGTCGCATACTCCCTCTGAATGCCCGGGCCCCCCGGCCCGAGCGTTCAGAAGCAGCGCTGGCTGGAGCTAGCAGTACGGAGCGACGCTCGCTCTACCCTGCTACTTCCCCTGCCGGCGCTCTGTGGTCGCGTGGGCGCGCGCGGTAACGTCACATCACCGCGCCGCCCGCGCTGAGCTCAGAGGCTGCAGGGAGAGCAGCAGAGCGCAGCGAGCGGCGCATCGGGGGAGCGTGGACCGAGGTGAGTAAGGGATTTCTTATTTTATCTACCCCATATGCCTACCTATACCCCCATATGCCTGCCTATACCCCCATATGCCTGCCTATACCACCCCATATGCCTGCCTATACCCCCATATGCCTGCCTATATCCCCCCATATGCCTGCCTATACCACCCCATATGCCTGCCTATACCCCCATATGCCTGCCTAGACCCCATATGTCTGCCTATATACCCCCTAATGCCTGCCTATACCCCCCCTTATGCCTGCCTATACCCCCCCATATGCCTGCCTATACCTCCCCCATATGCCTGCCTATAGCCCCATATGCCTGCCTATACCCCCTCATATGCCTGCCTATACCCCCCCATATGCCTGCCTACAGCCCCCATATGCCTGCCTATACCCCTCATATGCCTGCCTATACCCCCCATATGCCTGCCTATAGCCCCATATGCCTGCCTATAGCCCCCCATATGCCTGCCTATAACCCCCCATATGCCTGCCTATATCCCCCCATATGCCTGCCTATACCCCCTCATATGCCTGCCTATACCCACATATGCCTGCCTATACCCCCATATGCCTGCCTATACCCCCCATATGCCTGCCTATACACCCCCATATGCCTGCCTATACCCCCCATATGCCTGCCTATAGCCCCCATATGCCTGCCTATACCCCCCCCATATGCCTGCCTATACCCCCATATGCCTGCCTATACCCCCTCATATGCCTGCCTATACCCCCATATGCCTGCCTATACCCCCATATGCCTGCCAATACCCCCCATATGCCTGCCTATATACCCCCATATGCCTGCCTATATACCCCCATATGCCTGCCTATCCACCCCCATATGCCTGCCTATACCCCCCATATGCCTGCCTATACCCCCATATGCCTGCCTATACAGCCCCCTATATGCCTGCCTGCCTATACAGCCCCCTATATGCCTGCCTATACGCCCCCATATGCCTGCCTGCCTATACGCCCCCATATGCCTGCCTATACAGCCCCCACATGCCTGCCGTATACCCCCACATGCCTGCCGTATACCCCCACAAGCCTGCCTGTATACCCCCACAAGCCTGCCTGTCTACTTATATGGGGCCCCTTTAGCTACCTAAACCCTACCTATATGGCCCCTATAGCCCACCTAACCCCTGTCTACCTGTATGGCTCCCTATAGCTACCTAAACCCTGCCTTCTTATATGGGCACTCTATTGGCTACCTAAACCTTGCCTATTTGGGGCCCCATATATCCTATCTAAACCCTGCCTGCCTAAATGGACCCCATATAGCCAGGGGGGCAGGTGCTGGAAAAGTCAGGATTCTAAGATATTTGTGTCTAAATCTGCAGGGACAAGTGGTCGGGAGATGTCATCATGAAGGTCTGGACGGATGCAGAACAAAAGAGAAAGTCAATGACTGGTCAGAGAAACGTCACCTGTGAGTCACAAGATGTAACTACCCTGTAATCACTTATATGTCTACACAGGCTGTGTACACTGGTGTCTACCACTATATGGTCAGAGTATGGAGGTAATATACAGTCTGTAGAGCCTGTGTACACTGGTGTCTACCACTATATGGTGACTGTATGGAGGTAATATACAGTATAAAGAGCCTGTGTACACTGGTGTCTACCACTATATGGTCACTGTATGGTGGTTATATACAGTCTGCAGAGCCTGTGTACACGGGTATATACCACTATATGGTCACTATATTATTATATATTATTATTATTAGACAGTATTGGTCTTTGTAGACTGATCAGTAATAGTGTAGAGGTATTATTCAGTCACTATGTGGTGGTAATTTGTGGTCGTGTTCTGGTGGTATAATCAGGTCCTTATGTAATAGCGTTATTGGTAATGCTGGTCTTAGTATAGTGGGATTTGATTGGTAGCAGCATGATGGTGATATGTATGGTGAGGTATTTGCCCCTTGTATTATCTACATTATCTAACAGCATGTCCTGGTACATGGTCGTGGTCAGGGAGGTGGGCGAGGGGGGGGGGCCCATCCAAAAGTTTGCTTTGGGGCCCTGGCTTCTCTAGTTACGCCCCTGCATCCTGCTCTCCACCTGGCAAAGCAAACAGCAACCTCCCTCCTCTCCAGGAATCCATCTTGACACATGAATTATGTCAGGAAAAAGCCCACCCCGCCGGCCCACTCGAGGGTCGACGGCCTGACTTGGGGTGTATCGTGACATTGTGCTGTGCCCTAGGGGTACACAAGGTCAGCCAGATACTGTTTCACCGTTAACCCTGCCCACACGGGCACAGGGAGAACCAGGGAGGATGAGAGAACACACTACTAGTCGATGACCCTGCACGGCTAGGAGAGATCCGTTTACCCACACTGGTTAAATGGAGCTCTGCTAGGCCAATAGGCTGCCACCAGTTTCCAGTTTGGTTATAAGACCGGTCCGTTACTGACTTATAACAAGGCCAGGAACCAGCCTTGGGGTAGCTATATATATAAGCCCGAGTAATGGGCGTGTGAGGCCAATGATCAAGACAGACTAACTCAGATTAAAGTTTATAGATTTAATTAGCCTTGGAGGGCACACTAGACAGGTAATATGTACAGAAGGATATTATACAGATAAGAGTCAGAGGTGCAAATATAAGTATGGTTACAGTTCAAAGGCAGTAAAATGTGTCCAGTTACCTGAGATTGGCTTGGGTCTGGGTCCACATGGGGGGTTGATGTGGCCCTGCGCTGCGTGGATGCTTCTGGAATGCTGGAATGATATCAGGTACTCCCCTCCTGAATGCAACGACTGGGCCCACCTGGGGCTCCTGCTTATGTCTGTAATGGGACAGTCCACGTGGCAGCCCCATACACTCCCCCACACACCCCTGGGACGGTCTTTAAACTCCTCCCACTCTGGACATTTAATTTCTGACAGAAACACAAAAATGGACCATAACGCAGCAGGGCATTGGGACAGAACCGAGCCTGTGGCATCATCAGAACCGGCTGGGCCTCCGCTATGCCCTTACACCAGACACCCATATCCTATGGACTCCCTAAGTCCAGTTCTGGATTTCTCGGTCCCCCTGCCTTGTGCAAACATGGGAGTGGTGGCTATATGTGCGGGGAGTTCCATATTTTAAGATATGAAATTGGGGTATACCTCTGATACATCATTCTCTCATAAATCTTTATGAAATATCGGGGCCGCTGCGGCTAGGAGCCTTTTGTTCAAGTCTTTGAAGCTGGGGGTGTGAGCTCATTAAGTTGCATGAGGATCCTTTCATGGTTTGACCTCCTGCTGTGGTGGCTTCCTATAGAAGGGCATTTACAATGGGCCTGAGCTGGGCTGATTAACGTGTAAATTGCTGGAGGCTTGGGGCCATCTATGAGATCTGACTAGATACGAGGTTGGAGGGGGGAGAATGATTGTCATAATTTGAGTGAATTTTCCTCACAAATTACAACAGCCTTCAGCTGCTGTAGTACTGATGCAGCTTAGAGTCTCTGCACGGAGGTCAAGGGACGAGGAGGAGAGGGAGCAGCTCTTTCTGGATACTTTTTAGAAGCTCTATGATGCAGTGTTGGGAATGGACTTCCTCCCCACTGACGTGACGTGCTCTGAATGGGCTCCCTGTTACGTTACTGTTAGACCATGTTCACGGCTTATTTTGGGACGGATTTCGTTCCGTATTTCGCGCCGTGCTGCGCTCAAATACAGCTGAAATCCATCCCAGTCATCACAGTAATCCACAGTTCTCATAGAGAACTATGGATTCCGTCTCTTCTCCCCGCTCGCGAAATATGGCGAGCGGGGAGAGAAGTGACATGTCAACTATCCCGGCAGGATACGCGCCATGGATAATGAATGTCTAGTTGTAGGATTTCTGCTATAAGCTGTTTGAGTTAGGTCAGGTAGAGATGATAAATGGGAATCACGAGGTTTTGTTATATGACTGTTTAACCAGGTCTCTTGAACAGTGTCAAACCAAAAAGAGTCATATGGGACGATAAAATGGTGTGAGATTGTCACAAAAGGGAAAGGGTATCATGAGTTGCCAGAGACGGACAGGGATTGTCAAGATCACACACCATGTCAGAGACCGAAGTCCAAGGAGCCCTATGGTTTTCACCTTTTACAGGGATCTGAACTTCTCCATAGGGAACTTACTGGTCCCTAACCGTGATGTGGTGACCCAAGGAGATAGCTGACTTCCAACTGCAGTACCAAGAGTGTAAAAAGGAAAGTGGTTCAACAGATTTAAGATCAAGGTAGGCAGAGTTCTTTAGTGTTTAAGGATGAAGCAAAAGGTCTGGGAAGGCATCGGACCAGCATAAGGTCAGGGGTGAAGTCGAAGGTCAAATGTGAGAAATCAAACAGAAGAAACTCTCCAGTATACCAGAAATGGCAACATGAAACAAACAAGGAGGTCAGGGGAGTAGGCAAGTTTGCTGAATTGTTCTAATGTAAAGATACAAAGTAAAATATTTCATGGTTGCAAGGAATTCAGGAGCAAAAGCACTCCAAATCATGTTGTTCAATTTCTTCTGAGTGTGACAATACCCTATATGTGGTCATAAAGAACATTTGGAACACGTAGTGGGTCTCAGAAGGGAATGAGGGCTATTTGGCTTTGGGAGTGCAGAATAAGCTGGGATGGTTGGAGGGCCTCATGATTCATTGACAGAACCCCCGAAGTTCCAGAACAGAGGAATTCCCCCAAACGTGTCCACATTTTTTTTTGTGTCCTTCCCTTTCTAGCAGTGGAGGGGATTTCATTATGGAAATGCTGACCTGGTAAAATACAGGGGATGTCAGAACTAGAAGTGCTGGGGCCTTCTCCCTGGTTCCCATAAACCAGTGCCTTTATTACCTTCTCCTGGAACTCTCTAAACCAGCACCTTTATCCTTCTCTCGGAAGGTAACAAACGTCCCTGCTTGGCCTGTACAACGGAAAAGAACAAAAGTATTGTAAGTCGCCATCTGCACAATGTGCACAGCCAGCTTTTAGTGCCACACTTCGGTCTTACATGTGGCCCTGTACGGCTTCAGCATTGGTCTAACAGGTCTACCCCTCCCATGTACCTTTTGTAATCCACAATATGGTCGGGTTTGTGGGCAACTGTACTGGTACCTTATATAGAGGCAGAGGTGGTGCCTTTTCATGTGCTCAATACAAGGATGTCCTTCTTGTCCTTATATTTGACCAGCAGCAGGTCATTTCTGGATTGAAACCTGCTGTCGCCCCTTGGGAGCAATTGCACAAGGGTTTAGGGAGTCCCTTCTGATTTACGCGCACTGTGCCACAGGCTCCTGTACATCTGCAGCTGAGGCACTTAAAGGGGTTTTGCCACGATCTCATGTCATACCTCCTGCAGCCAGCTCTTCAACTCTGTGTGCTCAGAAGGGGGCGTGCGTGATTTGTTTGTATTGCAGATCATGTGACCCAGCAGGATGACATCACCAGGCCTTTCCTCTCTCTAGTCAAATAAACGTCTGTTTATGTGCAAAGCTGTGAGTAGCTGAGGTAAAGTTTTTGCCTCCAGGCATAAAGGTCCTAGGTTCAAATCCCTGCAGGAACCAAACCTGTGTTTTTTATTTCTCTTTATCAATGCACAGACCTCATTGAGGTTTCTTTTTTATTTATTTGCACTGTTTAACTAATTACTAAGGAGCACAGAGGACGGGAGTAGAATCACAGTAGTTTGAACCATCAGTAGCTGCCTGAGAGGAGATGTGATGTCTGAGCATTTGCGACCAGGAGTGAGGAGCTCTCAGCCCTGGTCGTATCCCCTGGAGACGAGCTGTGAACAATGGATCCCTAATGGAGCAGCTAAGACAAAAACAGTGCAGAATTTTTAATAATGACGAATGGTGAAAAAGTTTATTATTTAGTTTTCAAGTTTCCCACGTCACTTTTACTTAGTGGCAAAACCCGTTTAAAAAGTGCAATCCTGGTATAAAGGTTATCCACATGCAGGTGGTAACATTTATGCAGAAGGGAGTGCACCAAATCCAAAACTATTTCCACTTATTTCCAGGGAACGGGGGCATTCTGGGGGTTATATGCGGCTGTCCTTCCCTTTGAAAAATTTTTGAAGCGGGGGTGTCCCCGGGAAAGAAAAACTCTACAAGGTTGAAATTTTTGATCCCAAATAACACGTTTTTTCCCTGGGCAGGTCCCTTTTTTGGGAAATGAAATTTAAAAATTTGATTTCTCCACCAAAAAAATTTTCGGGGGGTATAGAAAAAATTTGGTGCTGGAATGGTTTATTTCAGACCAAACTTTGACCAAGCGGTTATGGGTTTGGGGAAATTTCGGGGGGGGTTTAAAATTTCTTTTATAGGCAAAAATGCCAAAAAAATTTCTGAATTTGTTTAAAGGGCGCTTCTGGGTCATGGCATGGCATTAAAATAGAGTACTGTAAAAAAAAATGGCATATTCCATTTACTCCCTGTTTCCCGGGTTTTTTTTCCACTATCCCTATTGCCAGGAAAGGCCCAAAAAATTTGTCTCATCTCTGCAGCGTCCACGGGGGTCCCCAAACAGAATGATAAGGGTTTTTGGGGCACAAAATTTGTGGGCTTAGGTTTAGTCTGGGAAACCACGCCATCTAAAAAAAATAAAAAACCCTCAGGGGAAAAAGTTTTTTAAAAAAAATTTCCCAGGGGGCCCTGCGCGTCGAAAGGACCCCCGGGGGGGGACACACATTCAAGGATTTGAGGTTTATAATCTTCTGGGGCAGGAATCCATCTGGGATCACTAGTTTGGGGGGTTGCCTCTTCTGACACACGGGAGTGTCGAGGGGAGGGACCCTCATCAGCAGAGGAGGATAAGGACAAGACGAACGCAATAAATTAATCATCTGAACTACTGGCGGCATTGCTTTCAGAAGCCAGGAAAGCGTATGCCTCCTCTGCTGAGTAGCAACTCTGAGAGGATTGGGACCGGGGCCGGGAGGGAGGGGTTTGGCAGAGGTAGGAAATCCCCTTGGGCCCCTTACCTCGGGCCTGCAGTAGGGGGTGGGTGGGAAAGGGGGGGAGAGGGCAGGGGGATTTAATTGGTTGGGGGTTTGAGTTTTTTGGGGGGGATGGGGTTTTTAAAGAAATTGGGCGGAGGGGGAGGTAATGGAAAAAGGGGGGTTTTTCTTTTTTGAGGGGGGTTTTAAAGGGGGGCAGGGGGGGTGGAGGGTTGGAAAGGGTTGGGAAAGGGGGGGGAGGGAATTAGTGCAGGGGGGAATCAGAGCAAGAGGGGAAGTACAGAAGGGGGATCAGAGCAGAGGGAGGGGGGATCAGGGCAGGAGGGGGAGAGAATTAGGGAAGGGGGTAATAAGGTTTGAAGAGGAGGGAATTAAGGCAGAGGAGAATCAGGGCAGGGGGTAATCAGAGCAAGAGGGGGAGGGAAATTTGGGGGGGGTTTTAGAGCAGGGGGAAGGGGGGAAATTTCCGCGGTGGGTTAAGGGAACCGGAGGGGGGAGATCAAGAACATTGAGATGGGGGAAATTTGAGCGGGGGGTGTTTCAGTTGGGGGAGTGAGTTAGAGACCGGCAGTTCAGAGTGGAGAAGGTGGGTAATAGAGTAGGAGAAAGAGGTTTAGAATAGGGGGTAAGGTACATTCATGTGATGGAAATTTTTTTGCTGAAAATTTCAGGGGCTAAATTGAGTGTAAATCCTCCCCGGGAAAAATTTCTGCGCCATTTAGTGGGGTTTTTAGACAAGGTTTTGACAAAAATTTTTTTGGGCAGTTTTTTACCCCCTAAAATTGTAAAATAATATGCGGCCCAGAATCCGCCTCAAAGAATAATATGTCTTAAAGCATTTTTTTTTGGCCCCGATTTGATTGGGTTTTAATGTTTTGCAATAGTTTTATTAGTTGCTGTCATTTTGGGAACTTTATGTTTATTTTGCTGTTATTTTTTTCTTTATTCTGAATGTTTATTAAATTTTTAAGTGTAATCATTCTATTTTGATATTGTTTTTTTCCCATTATTTTTTTAAATAAATCTTTTTAAAATTTGGGAAAAAAAAAAAAGAATTGACATGTCAGTTCTTTTCCAATGTTGCAAATTTTCAGCACTGAAAAGAGAACCCTGTTTCGGGAAAAAATCAGCGTAGTATGAACAATGATGATGATTTCCCTTAGTAAACAATGTAATGAGGTTTGCAGTCGGAGTGGACGCTGATTTGTAGGCAGATTCTGTTTGCAGTTGGAGTGGATGCTGATTTTAAAAGGCATTTAAAATGGCTTAAAAGGGGGCCGTATTTCGGTCCGAAATTTAGGGCCCCGAAGTGCCCCAAATTTAAAGGGGGGGAAAAGGCCCTTTTTTAAAGGGTTTAATTCAAGTTCTAAAGAAAACTATGGTTTACGTCTCCTCTCCCGCCCGGGGAAAAGCCCCGGGCGGGGAGATAAAATTTGACATGGAATTACTAGGGGCGTATACGCGCCGCTGGAAATTCAAAGGGTTATGGGCAGGCGGTCCCGGGCCCCCCTGCTCGGGCCCCCGCTCCCGCCCCGCCCCCGGTAAACGGGAAAATTGGGGGGCAAAATTTAGGGCCCTGAAAATTTAAACCATGTGAAAAAGCCTTAGGCTGATTCGGTGCTGAATCTGCCCCAAAATCAGCATCCAAATCTGTAATGTGAATGTACCCTTATATTGATGGGTTATAGTGGGAGTGGAGGTTTTAAAGGTTTTGGGAAACTGAGGTAGAGGGGGGGGTGGGGGAGGGGAAAATTTTTAGGGTGGGGGGGGTTTTTTTAAAAAAGGGGAGGAGAAACTGTGCAGGGGGTCCGGGTAAACTTGGGCAACCCCCCTTTCCTGCACAGCCCCCCCCCAAGCTTTTGCTGCTGTGGGAGATGCCAAACCAAACTTTCATGAGCCCCTGGTAAGGCTTTCAGCATGGCGGATGCCCCACCCTCCCGGATTTCTGTTTTTCTTTCTTCAAATTTCTGTTTTAAATTTCCCGGGCTGATTCGGTGGACTCGTAGACCAGCATTTGGGTCTTTTTCTTTTAAAAAAATGGTTTTTAAGGTTTGGGGTAGGAAATGTTTTTTTAACCCCCTTTAAAAAACCCCGGATGTATGGGTACGTCCCAGGGCCCCTAAGGGGGTTTTCAAAGGGGGAATTTGATCTTCGAACCCCCCCACAGCCGCCCGGGTGGGGGGGCGGCTTTATTGCGCTAATTTCCCCGGGAGTAACAGCCCGGCGGGTGGCGTCGCCCCCCGGGCCCCTGTTTTAACCCCTCAGACACCGCGGCAAAGAGGCCGCGGCGTCGGGAAAGAATAATGACGTCGGTGCCCCGCCCCCAAGTTAGGGTCTTTGGGGACCTCCCCAAACAAAGCTCTAAAGAACCGAACCCCCGGGCATGCAGTGGGGAGCCCCGTGAATGCTCCCATTTTAGCCCTTTTTCCCGGTTTGTCCCACTTCCGGCCGTAGCAGGAGTGGGGGAAACCCCCATCTTTTTTACACCCCAATTTCATTGCCTATGCAAAAGCATTAGGGTTTTATTAACAATCGCGCCCCCCATTGGTCAAAACAACCCCAGGGGGGCTCAAAGTTTCGTGAAAAAAATTTTAAAAAAGTTTTAAAGTACAAAAAAAAGTTTTTTAAGTTCAAATTTTACCCGGTTTCCCTTTTTAAAAAATAAAATCATTAAAATTAAAAAAGTTACACATTATTTGGTATTTGCTGGTCCCAAAAAGGGGCCCATCTAAAAAATATTTTATAAATTTCATTTTTCCCCTACGCTGAACACCCTAGAAGAAAAAAAAATTCCCAAAAATCAAAAAATTTGGGTTTTTTTGGGCATTTTTCGGCACTCAAAAAATTGAATTTAAAAAAAGATAAGAAAAACGCAGCATTCCCAAAAAACTAGTGATAATGGTAAAATTCAGCCCGCCCAAAAAAAGCCTCCCCACTGACGTCCCAGGTGTTATCACAAAAAAAAATTTTGGGCGCACAAAATTTGGGGCCGCAGTGAAATTTCAAAAAAAAAAATTTTTTTACGGTAACCCCAAACATAAAAAGAAAACCCCCCTTTTTTGGTATTGCCCGGGCGTATTAAAAAGCGGGAGAATTTCCCGTAAAAAACATTTTATTTAACGAAGATGAACGCCGTAAAAGAAAACACCGGAAAAATGGCCAAAAAAAATTTTTTTTTTCCAATTTGTCCCATTTTTAAAAATTTTTTTTTGGGTTTCCCAGTTAAATTTTCTATAGTAAAAGTGAATAACACCATTAGAAAGTAAATCTTGTCCTGCAAAATAAAAGCCCTCATATGTCTATGTAGGTGGAAAAAAGTTATGGCTCTGGGAAGGTGAGGAGGGAAAAACGAACGTGTCAACAAAAAAAACGCCGGGTCCTTAAGGGGTTAAATAAAGTGTTACAGACGCCTCTCCATTACTATTGCTCAAGTTTGGTGTGAGCCAGCGGTGTTTTTCGTCATCACAAGGCTGTCACCAACCCCGTGTCACTATTATCCCAGTACCCAACGCTCCAGGGGTACTGGGAAGAGCCGGGTTACTGGCAGAAACCAGTGCCCTCTAATGTGATGGTTCAGTTCTGGGGCAGTTGGGCTGGTATTTTTAGGGTGGAAAGGTGCCGAAAAAATGTAGGCGCTTCAACAGGTGTATGTGTCAAAAATACTATGACTGTGGGAGTGTATATAGTGCTTTTATACGTGTGGGACAATTTAACTTTTTGTTGGCGCAGGTTCGTTGATAAATTAACCCTGCGCCAACAGCCGAGCATGAATGCTATTCAGTGATGTAAGTCACTGATCGGCAGCCACATGAAATAAAAATTTTTTTTAAAGATGCTGACTAGTGATACATCATTAGTCAGTGTGGTTGCACAACTATTTGTGCAACTGGGAATAAAAAAAAAAATGAAAACAATTTTAAAAAAAAAGGAAAATGTTGATTAGTGATAAAATCACTATTCTGTAGATAGTGGAAAGATCCTCAGCTAAGCTGCCTGGGTCTTTGATAAAGTCAGAGAGCACAGGTATCCTAACAACCACTAGAAGCCAACTCAGTTCAGACAACAGAAGGCAGCGCAGTGGACAGGAGCTTTGCAGAAGATCCAATGGATCACCAATGGATTGGAGGGGCTACTGATCCCTGGACCACCCATGTCAGGTACTGAACACTAACGGGCAGCAACGGGCACCGCTCTGCATGCTGTTCCGAACCAGAATGGCAGAGCAGAGTGATTCTCATTAGTTTAAAGGGACCACAAGGGCTATGATTGGACGTTTGACATCTTTTTTTTCTATTTTTTTTTACTAGCTTTTGTAGCTTTGGCTGTCACCCGTTTTTCCCTGCAATTTGATTGGGTAGGTTTGTTTATATTTTTATGACAGATACAAATGTATACGTTTGCTACATGGGCACAAACACTAGGATCCGTTTTCCATTGTCATACATTGGGAAAAAACATATAATGTAACGTATACTTTTTTTTTCAAAACTTGAAAAAGTGCAGCACCCTGCGTCCTCCATCTATTAAAATTAAACACATATTTGATGAAAGGTGTAAAAACTGATACTAGGCCAATGGATGTTGCACATCCGTCCACCTATATGAGTCAATGAACACGTTAACACATCCGATCTTACCTAGAGCTGGCCGTTAGGCTCTCCAGGTAGAAGCAGGGATAAGGTAGATAACTGGGCTCAGTTTCTGCCGAAGCACTGTAGTCCGTGCTGGGGATTGCAATGCCTCTGTAACTGGGGAAATAAGCAAAAAAAAATCTCTTTTTGACCGTAAGGAGGGTGAAATATGTAGAAAAACAATAAAAAATAAAATTAAAACACACAAAAAATAATAAAAAAAACTTACATGCCCCTTAAACTTTATATCATATGATGGAAAAGTTACATAATTTTGAATTATTTTTTTTTTACCATTTTCCCTCATATTATAAAAATTACATAAAAATAAAGCCTTATATATCCCCAAAAGGCTAACAATTTGTTTGAATAACTGAGTGCAAGAAAGTCTTAGAGCGTTCAAAACCGAGTGTACTAAAGAAAATAAAAAATGTGCCTGGTCAGGAAAGAGGGTCAAGAGAGGCCCGGCCAGGAGCTTGTTGATATTGGTGGGTCACCGCATGGCACAACATGTTAATGTGGGGGGAAGGAGAAATTCTTTCTCCCCACCCTTGGTGCAATATGGCCTAAAACTGGGTTTAGCTATTCTGGTCACTATCTGTCCTCACTTGCTCCTGGAAGGTATGATATTAGATGATGGGTATGGTCTGTTGTGAGTGAGGATGGGGTCTCCCATGATAACACAAGTTCCAGGTTGAGACTATATGTTGGAGAGGACTTGGGGGGAAGTGATGAGAGGGATATTTTTTTGTGGTACTGTATGTTAGGGGGCTGAAGGGGAGTTGGCAATGGTTTTACATAGTAATGTAGTTGGGGGGACTGTAAACAATAATCATGTATATAAATTTATTTGTGGAAATTAAAAATGGAGAGTTGTGTGCAGTTTAGTATTAATAGCTGTAGGGAATGTACCTCATCAGTATGCAAAATGCTCATATGGGCATTTGAGCATACTGCAAAATACAAATGCAATGCGTAAAAGAAGAACTATCTGAGGATACAGCAAGGCTTAGAGCACGTTGCGTTATTTTAAACGGATAACGGATCTGTTTTGATGCAAGGAAAAATGTATGCGTTAGCGTCTTCAATGACTCATGTAGGGGGACGGATGTGCAAAGTATATTGACATTGTGTCCGTTTTTACACTTTCCGGCAAATATGGATTCGATTTTTGACAGATGGAGAATGCCTAGGCGCTGTGCTTTTTCAAGTTATACATTTTTTTACAACATATGTCAATGGAAAATGTATTCTAATATATCCATCATAAAATATATAAACAAAGCTACACAATCAAATTGCAGGGAAAAACGAATGACAGCCAATAGGAAAGCTAGTGAAAACATAGAAAAAAAACCGGATGTCTAACAGCTGCTCCAAACAGTGCACGTTTGGCATACTATGAACGTCTATGTTGTAACGTATACATTTTTACGGATGGTCAAATGTAGTGTGCACCTCGCCTAAGGCCATGTTCACAAGGCTTAAACCAGGACATAATTCGGTCTGTAATTACGCGCCGGAGTGCGCCTATTACAGGCTGAAAAAGTCCTGGTCATTACGGTAATCCACAGTTCTCATAGAGAACTATGGATTACGTGTCCTCTCCCTGCTCGGCGAATACGCCGAGGGGGGAGATAATTGACATGTCACTTTCTAGCGGCGTATACGCGCCGCTAGTAATGATTGTCTGTGGGCCGGCGAGGTTCCGGCGCCCCGCTCCCTCCCCCGCTCCCGCCTACACGGCTTAATTGCGGGGCGTAATTACGTCCCGCAGTTAAGTCGTGTGAACATAGCCTTAGGGTGCTTTCACACAGAGTGCTTTTTTGGTGTGTTTTTTGTGCAGAAATGTACAAAATTAATTGCTGTGCCTTCCGGCACAAAAAACGCATCAAAAACTTTTGACATCTGTTTTTTTTTTCTGTTGGCTGTCACTCATTTTTCCTTGCAATTTGATTGGGTAGCTTTGTTTATATATTTTATGATGGAAACAAACGTATACATTTACATCATGGGCACAAATGCTAGAATACATTAGAATACATACATTGTAAAAAGGTATGCTGTAACATACACTTTTTTTAAAACTCGAAAAAGCACAGCACCCTGAGTCCTACACCCATTAAAATTCAATGCATATTTGACAGCAAGTGTAAAACCGAACACTAGGTCAATGCACGTTGCACATTCGTCCACCTACTTTAGGCAATGAACACGTTATCGCATCCGTTCTCCCTTCTGTCAGAACGGATCCGTCATCAGTTCAAAATAACGCAGTGTGCACTGAGCCTAGGCCTAAGGGTGCTTTCACACAGTACGTTTTTTATCTGTTTTTTGTGCAGAAAGGTACAGCAATTAATGCTGTACGTTTCTGCACAAAAATGCATTAAAAAAAACTTACCAAAAACGCACTGTTTGAAAGTATCCTAAATTGCTAAAACTATTTGGTTAGGTGAAGGTACCTTCATTGTTTCTTTGCATGTTCTATGGGAAGAAGCCTAATCTGAAAATTGGCCTCAGCTGAGCCGGATCCCAAACATGCATATAAGATACCTAGGCATGGTGTGTTAGGAAGAAATCCCTGGGGAAGTGCATTGAGGGGACACTACCTGGGAATAGAGACCTGTATGTGGTTTGGTCCATGCACATCATTGAGCTGATTGTAAGGATAAGTAATTATAAGATGTTGTAGTCATTGGTCATATATGTTACTTTTCAATATTTGTCAATTTTTTTTTATATAAGAGTCACACGGTGTAATTGCACTGTAATATGCCCGGAGTACGGTAAAATCCTAGCACTCGTAGAGTTCTATGATAAGCAGATATTTTCCCCAGCGCACAGGACATGCCAGGAGAAAAGTGACATGTCACTTCTTCCCAGCGTGTATATGATAGTGTATGAAGGCTGGCACAGAGCGCGTTAGAAGGGACACACGCAGGTACGCAATCGCTATACCGCCGTGTGAACCTGGCCTAAATGTTATCACTTCCAAAAAAGATAAATGAGCAAAATCCACAAACTCCTGAGGACGCACAGGAGTGATGAAACCTGTCGAGGGGCAGTGACATTGATTTTTAGGCAGATTTTGGCCTAGAATCAAGGTGTACTGCAGGCACTATTACTTTATAATACAGGCAGTCCCCGGGATAGGGACTGTAGGCTTGTTCTAAACTTGAATTTGTAGTCATAACAGGTATATTTATTAAATGTAACTCCAGCACACAAGGTTTTTTTTTTTGTTTTTTTTTTTATTTTCGTATAGTGCATGGAAGGGTTTTTACATTTGTTTTGCTGCCTGTGCCCCTGTTAAGACGATTCCCCCTCCTTTTTATCTCATGTGCTGCTGTGGCATGCTGGAAATTGTAGTTTCACGTGTGTGTGTGTGTGTGTCTGATCTATTGCAGAGATTTGCCACAAGCACTTTTTGCTTCCATTTTGCACCAGTTTATTTCGGTTAAAACCGGATCAGTTTTTGTTTCCAATGTCTGAAACTTGTTGTGCATGCCCAGAAAAATTGACAGATCCATTTAGGGTGTTTTCACACGGTGCGTTTTAGATTTTTTTTTATTTTTATTTTGCATAAATATACAGTAATGCTGTGTATTTCTGCAAAAAAAAAAAAAAAAAAACCTCCGTGTGGTAGCACCTATAAATCCTGAAGGACACAGCTCCATTCTTGAAATATGTGTGTCATTTTATGTGAGAATAACTTTTTTATATATATACTTTTACCTGTCTATGTGATTCAGAGAATGTTTCCTTGTGGTACATGAAATTTTGGTCCATGCAATCCTTGTTTGTTTGTGACAATTTAGAAAAAATGGTATTGTCAAGGTTGTTTTTACCTGTTTATCTAATATACTTAATTAAATTGGTTTTACTTTTCTCTAAGAAGTTCCATAAATGTTTGCAATCTTGTACGTAGCTATGATTCTTTGGTACATTGCTTTCGCTCCTGGTTTATTTGCGTACCACCTTGCCTATATGTTGACCTTTTTCATCATGTCAAGTCTAAATATGCATAACGGTCTATTGACTTTATTATGTTTTGTATTTTCTTTATCAAAATAAGATATACAATTATAAAAAATAAAAAAAAAATAAAAAAAATTGCCACTTTCAGAATTTCTGCAGGTAAGAGTTATTACACACAAAATAGTTTAGAACTCACATCTACCATATGTCTACTGTAGGTTGGCATCATTTTTTAAATTCTTTTTGTTTTACTACATTAGGGGGCTTAGAAATTTAGTAGTAATTTTTCACATTTTCAAGAAAATATGCAACATTCCAGTTCTGATGAGTCTGAGGGGCATGCATGTTGGATACGCCCATAAATAACTCAATCTAAGAAATTGCAACCATTAAAGTATTCAAAACTGCATTTAGGAAGTTTATTAACCCATTAGGTCTTTCACAGAAATTAAAACAAAGTGGAGGTGAAATTTCAGAGCTTTGCAAATTTTACATTTTTAAACATTGTATTGGCTGCATCAGCTCCTCAGATCGCTATAGCTACAGACTTGTTTGATCTCTCCTGATAGGCTGCCAACACTGGTCACTATAGCTACAGACCTGGCTTCTACTGCAGCCTAGTAGAAGCCAGTATAAAGAATCTATCAATGAAACAGTACTAGCAAAAAGGGTAGAAAAAGTGCTCGTCCCAAGGACCAAACCAAGTCCAAAATTACAAATCAAAAATGACAGCACTAATTTCAAAAATAAGTGTTTCTTTTATTCCCCAGCAACGTTTCAGCTCTAAACAGAGCCTTTCTCAAGCAATCACACAATGGTGCACATGTGTGGTGTGTGTGTATATAAAGGAAGTACAATTTACATAAAGTGATACAACATAATAAGCTCATTAAGGTACAAGACATGCATACAGTCTATAATAAGTGAATAGTGAGCACAGTGATATACAAATATTGTCACACAAATATCAGTGAATACAAAATTAGCCATGTATAATAAGAAGAAATTATATTACAAATTGATAAGTGACAAATTTCAGGTGTGAGCAATCAAATAAAATGATACATTATATAACACGAGTTTCTCAACTCAATGGCAGCATTGCATCTCCCTACGCCTGCTACGGTGCCTAAGATAAACAACTGTGCCTGCGCTAGGCATTCAAAGTCGCGCGACTATATTGCAGGGCTGGCCCAATGACTACTACTTTCATTTCACAGCATGATTAGCTATGTGATATTCATAAGATCTGACCCCTTAATAATGAAATAATTTCCATTATTTGCTATGAGTGGGACACTAGATGGAGCGAGTCAAGTCCCAGGAAATCCTTTATTTCAGAAACAAAAGGCTGAAAGACGTACGTGAATAACCCATCAAGTAAGGAGGGTGGGACCCTATCTTTAAGGCCTTTGTCCGGAACATGGCCGCCATCCTTAAAGCCACGCTTCTGAATAAAGTTTTCCAATAGGAAGGTAGTCATGTAGTATATCAAAGAAGACCAGAATTGTCTCAGAAATTGGTTGCCACAATCAGGTTGGCAATGTCTCTTGTTGTGCTGTCCCACCTAACTGAAACACCATTACTATTATGCAATGTTGGTATGTTATGCTTCCACCCTGTGGCCATTGTTTGTATGGCTAAGCATACTTACTATTTCTGTTCTGTGAGGTCACATCCTGCCTCATTTGTAGCTGTGACTCCATCTTGTTCAGACATGTTTAAATAGAGCTGAGAGGAGAATTAGTTTTGACCACACATATTGTAACTTCCTGCATGTTATCTCAATATAAAGTCAATAAATACCCTGAAGCACAAACATTGCATCCTTCTTATTGGACTGCCACATACTTTGGAAGGAGATTAATATAGAGAGTTCACTATGTTCCATACACTTGTACAGATACAGACTTCTCACATCTATCAGGGATTTGTCTAACGTACATCGGTGGCAGAATGCTTGTGGTTCAAAAGTTATCAACACCGAAAGTTACAACAGCAGTGATTTGATGTGTTCGAAGTGCTGACCACAGAGCTTAAGGCACTGGAGCCAATTAATATGCACCAGAATAAGAACTTTTGTTACAGATAACAGCTTCCATGTATATGATCCAGCATATACATTCAGGACATACAACTTTTTTTAATGTCCTGACTGATGGAGTCAACGGAGGTCAAAAACATGATGTAAATTGGGCTTTAGATGTTTATCCAACTACAATTGAGCTTCCAATCCTCATCGTTTTCCCTCAGGTTTAGGACTCCAACAAGTAAAGTCTTGTTTGAATGATGGTTCTTTTTATCAATGACCCACCAAGAATTGACAAGGTCAGAAGCCAAATGGGGGCAACCATATTAGACCTCACCCTAGAGATCATCCACTTGTTAACTGGAGAGGTAAGAGTTTCACAAGACATCACTCATATGTCCATTAATTAAATAGAATATAAAGGTGAAGGCTCCTTAGACTCTATGTAGTGATCGGTGTCTCCCCATACGCAGGATTACATAGTAGTGGAGAAGTCGTCTGGTGAGTGTGTGACCTCCCATGTGCCAGGAGGATGGAGCAGCACCCAGAGCACCATCACCGAGCCTCCACCTCATTCACTGATACAGAAGATCCTAGAAGTGACCAGCAGGATGACTGAGCTGCTGACTGGAGAGGTGAGCACTGCTGGGAATACTGGGACATTATAACCCCAAGGTATGAAGTGTCTGGAGGAGAATTGTATCATTGTCTGTGTCAGGTTCCTCTAAGGTGTCAGGATGTCGCCATCTATTTCTCCATGGAGGAGTGGGAGTATTTAGGACGACACAAGGATCTGTACAAGGACGTCATGATGGAGGATCAGCCGCCCCTCACATCACTGGGTAAGAGGAGACCTCCCTGATTATAGAGGAGACCAAGTGTGAGGGTCACCTAGATCCCCATCATCTGATCATCATATAGGAACAATGTAATCAGTCCCTGTGTTTATATCCTATAGATGGTTCCAGTAGGAATCTAGTCCTCTAGATTCCCTGGATTGTAAAGAAGAGCAAAATGTCCCACTGGATCATCAGGTAGATGAAGCGGAGATTCCTGTAAATCCTCTATAGATATAATGTACTAAAGCTTTCTGCTAATCCCCAGCAGGAGTGGTGTATATGGCCTTCTACATGAAAAAATTGTAGAAGCTTTATCAAATTTAGCGTAGATAGATGTTCTCCACTGTAAACCATGAACTCAACAGCACAATACCCGGCAGCTGCTTCTAAAGCCAACGGAATAGTGACTGGTATTGAAAGTGTGCTTGACCTATGAAATATAGACATAATATTTGACTCAAAAGTTAGGGCCGTACATTTACTGCCTTACAATAAATTGGGGTATTTGGGTAGTTTTGAAAACTACTGAGAAATAAGCAACAAAAGTGATCAGGAACCAGAGTTATGAGGAAAGATCTGTAAAAGCTATATTGTTAATGAATAAGGTTTAAAGGGGTTTTCTCACCATGCTGTTTTACAGTCACAGGCAGAGTTAGGGTCTGTTTACACAGGACAAATAAACCAGTCGGTTTATCCGACTGGTTTGTGAACTGTTTTCATGCCATGCACACGGCCGCAGGGAGATGGCTTTGCTCTACGATTAGTTGAGAAAAGCCCTCCCCCTTCATATAGACATCGTTATCATAGTCTATTATTCATATAGACGGTCAGAAGAATGAACATGTTCTATGTTTTTTTGGGCCGCCAGCGGTATGAAAAACCGCCGGGTGGAAAACCCGTGCAGTGGAAAAGCTGCCCGGGTTTTCCATAGAGGCCCGTGGTAAAAAGTTTAGATGGTTTTCAAAACCGAAAACTGGGTAAAAACCCTTGCCATGGGGACTAGGCCTTAGACTGGTCAGGAGATCAGAGATTTTATCCACTCTTAATGCATCCAGGTATCTCTAGGTTTCCGTCCCTATCTCTCTTCCCGAGGCAGAAAGCAGGGAATGATGTCACCGTGAACGAACAGAGCAGAGTCATTATCTCTAACAAGATTAGAAAACGGCAACATATTTAGTAAAGTTCATCAATGTTGAAAGCTGCCCGCTACAGGTTAGGCCAAGATCACATCATGTGGAAAAAATAACCTATACATCTGTTGTAAAATATTTGGATGAAGGTTGAGCCTGTTATTCGCTACTTGAGGAGATCCTTCTTCTTTCAGTACAATTTGTTTTCTGCCTTCTGGGGGTTTTCCCCGGGGCTTGAATATACGATAAACTCTCCGTCCCTTTGGAGTTTCTCAGGACCCTAATATGGAATTGTTTCAGGAAAGTCCTGAAAGAACAAGTGGACTAAAAAAACTCGAATTGGTGCCAAAGCCCGGTAAGAACCTTAAATATTCTATTCTGTCTTTATACATTGCAACGCTAAGGAATCACCGGCCCTCAAATGTAGCTTGTGAAAATCAGTCCAACAAAATTGTGTTCGAGGTGGATAGATAATTCAAGTAGGAAAGGTATCCATAAAAAGAGGGTTTTTTTCTTGTGGTTTTTTTTCACAACTCTTTACATATAGGAATGTAACTTTGTGACATTTCGCTCTATAACCTTAACTTCTGTCATAATGCAAGTATGGAGCGGTTCCACTCACTGAGCCCACTCCATATGCAGCAGATGCTGGCTGATCATGTCAGCTGACACCCGGTGCTAACGGCAGGAATCGGGCTGGCTTTTTAACCCTTGAGACAGCACGGCAATTGTGGCTGCACATATTAAATGAATGCGGAACGGTTCCTGCCTCTATTCATTCCACTCCTGTAACAAGATTTTGGGGTACCATTTAATTAGCAGGGCAGCTGGAAGCCTAATGAAGGTTTCCATAGCTGCCATGTAAGCGCTTCTATTACTTCCTGCCTCAAGCAGGAAGTAACAGAACAGCCATCAGGGGCGTAGCTATAAGGGGTGCAGAGGTAGCAGTTGTTACCAGGCCCTGCAGTCTGAGGGGGCACAAAAACCCTTCTGCCACATAAGGAGACAGAATATCAAAAGAAATTGTATCCAATATAATAGTATAGAAATGTAAAAACAATACTTTATTAGATCTTATTATAAACAATAAAAAATATATAACAGACAAAATCACCCAAATAAAAAATATATACCGAACTAATCCCACTAAAACATAATGCTATAAATCATATAGGTGATAACAGTATCAAAACATCACATAAATAAATACAAAAACATCAGTTCAATACATCACCAAGGGTCAGCGGTTTGGTTCACTCTAATCCGCTGACCTTGGTGATGTATTGAACTGATGTTTTTGTTTATTTGTGATGTTTTGATACTGTTATCACCTATATGATTTATAGCATTATGTTTTAGTGGGATTAGTTCGGTATAAAATTTTTTATTTGGGTGTGATTTTGTTGTTATATATTTTTTATTGTTTATAATAAGATCTAATAAAGTATTTTTACATTTCTATACTATTATATTGGATACAATTTATTTTGGTATTTTGTATTTATAGTATCCATTCTCTTTGCTTGGCCCCTGTATTTATAGGTTTACACATAAGGAGACAGCAGCATTGTAAGTGGCACATGGTAGCTAGGGGGCCCAATTCACTTTTTGTGCTAGGGCCCAAGAACTTCAAGTTATGCCTCTGTTTGTACAGACTTCTGGATGATCTATATAATGCAGATGGGTGTACAAGAAATCGTGCCCCCTACTGGTCAAGTGCCCTGGGGCATGTAAAAGTAAAAAAATTTACCCATTACTGGGTACAGTACAATTTTGACCTCTTCGACAGAACCCCATTTTTCAAATCTGATGTGTAACTTAGTGTGAATTTTTAATTATTTATTTTAATGGTTTTAACTAGTCATGTGATTTAGAGATTGTTGTGAAAATTTGGAAAAATTTGCCATTTTTTGAACCTCAAAACTTTCGGCATTTAAGACGCATGGTTATACCACACACGATAGTCTATAACTAGCATCTGCCATGTGTCTACTTTATGTTGACCTAATTTAAGGTTCTAATTTTTTTTTCACGACAGTAGGGGGCTTATCAATTTAATAGCAGTTTTTACTATTTTCCAAAAAAATATTTTTGGAGGGGCCTGTATGTTTGACACCTCCATCTAAGAAACTGCAACCCTTAAACTATTCAAAACAGCATTTAGGATGTTTGTTAACCCTCTAGGTCAGGGATGTCAAACTCGAATACACAGCGTGCCATAATGTAAAATTTTTACACAATCTTGGGCCCATCTGGATGAAAACTTCCCATCTTTGTTTTATGGGTGACCAATATTCTGCTACCACGTCCAACGAATGGGAACAGCATCATAAATCCACAATGGGCCAAAAGGTCCCAATCGATGCAGAGTATGTCCAGAAGGTGTGGAAGCCTTCTACTCCCCACCAACGTAAACCAAAATTGCAAAATTCGGACGACAGCATCATTTAGGTAAATGCAGGAACACGTTTTATTTCATAGTGAGTACAAAAAAAATTGCTTGTCCCCTTCTGTGTTTTTGCCGCATGACAGAACTCTGTCTTTTTTATCCCAAAGTAGTACCAATAAAAAGTATACTACAGCCTGCAAAAAATGTGCCCCCACTCAGGTCCTTAAATGGAAGAACCAAAACGTTGTTGGCCACAGAAAATGGCGCTGCATTAAGAAATAGAGAATTCTTTTTTTAAAGTATTAAAACACAATGAAAACCCTACATATTTGGAATCGTTGGAATTGCACCGACCTGCAGAATACAGATAACACTTTATACCGTAGAGTGGATGCTATGAAAATCAAACCTAATGCAAGTACAGTTTGTGGGGGGGTTTTATGTTTTTTTTATTCACATTTCACCCATATATACACATATAATTTTGCTTTTTTTGCATGGTCAGTGTAACCATTAAAAGTATTTTTTTTTCTACAAAAAACAGCACTGTTATGTCTATGTAGATGGAAAAATAAGAAAAAAAATTTACTTTTGGAAGGCGGAAACGGAAAATTTATGACTGGCTGTCAGGAAGGGGTTTAAATATTCAACCAGCTTCCATTGATGCAGGCTGATCTGTTTCCATTATTTCTTGGCACTGTGGAACAATTTTTTTTTTCTACCCATATAAAATGGGTAAAACCCCTCTGCAAAGATTTAAAGTGAAGGCTGATAACGTAGCCATGCATTACTTACATTTTTAAGCCTAGGATCCTAAGCTGTGCCATTTGGACCCCACAGTGTCCACGTAGGAGTCTTTAGGGTCTATTGAGTTCCATGTAGCGGACCATAGTTTGTATTAACATTCATGCACCAGTCTTCACAGGAGTTTTTTGTTTTTTTCCCCCCCCCGTTTCGGACATTGATAGCCTATGCACAGGATCCTCTAGGACCCACAATGGTTTTGAAAACTGGTCTCTGCACTCCTTTGTACAGAACGGAGCTGTGGCTGTGCATGCGCATCTAAGCTAACTTCCCTTAGGCTATGTTCAAACGGCTTAACTGCGGGACGTAATTTACGCCCCGCAATTACGCCGTGTGGCCGGGGCGGGAGGAGGGGGGGAGTGGGCGGGGGGGCCGGCACCTCGCTGGCCCATAGACTTGCATTACCAGCGGTGCGTATACGCAGCTGGTAATTCACATGTCACTTATCTCCCCGCACGGCGGATTCTCCGAGCAGGGAGAGGAGACGTAATCCATAGTTCTCTATGAGAACTGTGGATTACCGTAATGACTGGGCCGTTTTCAGCTTGTAATTTACGCACTCCGGCGCGTAATTACGGACCGAAATACGGCCCATTTTAAACCGAGTGAACATGGCCATAGAGAGAATTGAGTTACTAACTCCAAATGAAATGAACAGGAAGTGCATACCCCGCCACCTCTCTACTCTACACAGTTTGGTGGCCCGTTCTCAAGACAGGCCAGTCCTTAGTGGGGATAAAGTCTGTGAACCAATCTCTTAAACGGACACTTCCAGCAGAAGTGGTATTTTTGTTTTAAAACCAGTATTTCTGGAAAACTATTTTCGGGAGTGTGTATATATCAGGGCCGTTTCTAATCTAAATTGCACTCAGGGCGAAGAGAGAAAAGTTTCCCCCTCCACCACCCACATTCACATATTGTGCCACATCACTATTCACCCGGTCCTGACCACAATCCCCCCTTTTAATCCTTACATTTTCTCTTTCTAAAACTACTAAATAGTGGTTATACATTCACTAAATAACAGAAAACCAAAATTGGAAGACCAATTTCACCAATAATTACCCTAAAACCAAATACAGTCACACCTTGACCACATCACCATCAAATAGACTGAATAATACCATCATACTATGACCACATATCACCACTGAGTAATACCACCACACTATGACCCAATACCATCACCACATAGTGACTGAAAAATACACCACACCATGACCACATATCGTCACCACATAGTGACTGAATAATACACCACACCATGACTGCATAGTGATTGAATAATGCTGCCACACCATGATCACACATCCCTACCACAAAATGACCCCCCCATCACCACCACATAGTGACTGAATAATACCACAACATCATGACCACATATAATCATCGCCACCACCAAATAGTGTCTGAATAATGCTGCCACATCATAACCGCATGTCATCACCACAAAATAGTGACTGAATAATACCACAACACCATGACCACATGTTACCACCACATAGTGACTGAAAAATACCACCATACTGTTGCTGAAAAAAACCATTACATTACGACCAATATTACTGGCATACAGCTACCATGCAGTGGTAGACACCAGTTGTATATGCTCTGTACACATACAAGTGATAACAGTAAAGTTAAAACCAGGGACTCACAGGAGACCTCTTTTTTTCTGATTAGTCCATTTGGCCCAAATCACCATGACTTCCTCTCCCAGCAATGACTCGTCCCTGTAGAATTTTTGATACAAATATCTTAGATGCCTCACTTTTCCAGAATTTTTCTACCAATTCCGGTCTGTATAAACTTCTCATGTATAGTGACACAACTGGTAATAATGACCCCCGAGTGCCTTAAGATAAAAGTGCCCCCAAACAACTATGGGGCTCCCATTTCAGCACCAAGTATTAGTCTTTCTTTGTGTCCCTTTATTGTAGGTTATTAAATTTCCCAATATGGTATGTAGGTACATCCCCAAACTTGGTGTGCAGATAGGTAAACCCCCTTTATAGGTAGTGTATAGCCTCTTGTTAGGTAGGTAGATTTATTGGTCCCCAATAGGTAGGTTTCTAAGTCCCACATTAGGTAATTATGTAGGCCCTCTGTTGGTAGGTTGGAATTAAGGCCCCTGTAAATGGGTCAGTATATCAGCTCCCTGTATATAACCCCTGTAGGTATATAGACCCCCAGTTGGTAGTTATAGAGATCCCCAGTAGAAATGTGTATATACCTAGCTACCCGCAGTAGGTAGATACAGATGCCCACTGACGGTAGAGCTAGTCAGTGTTAGACTCGGGTGCCTAGGACCCACTAGAAGACTTTTAGAGGCCCACTGTGCATCCCTTTTTCCTCCACTTGTACGGTGCCCCCTGTACTTTCTCGCTTCAACTTCTACAGATTGGTGTTATATCATCACACTAACCTGTAATCAAGATTGGGTGCTGAGACTAAGTGCTGTAGGACACCAGGTGGTACACATAAAACATCTTAAGATATTCACCCCACCCCAAATTATAAATTTTATGTAAATAAAAAGATCTAAAAAGCTGTAACACAAAGCTCTATGCATAAATCCGCTAAATAATGGTCATACAGTTCTCAACACTACAAAACCAGAATCCCAAGGCCAATAATTCCACTAAGACTAAATACCGCCACAACATGACCACATATCACCACCACATAGTAATGGCATATAGTGACAGAATAATAAATTATATCATTGCTGATTAGAAACAATTACACTCCGACCAATATTACCGCCATACAGTGATGGATATCACTTGTACACCGGTGCTTTGCATACATGTGATTACAGAAAAACTGCATCCAGGGACTCACAGGAGACTTCTTCCCTAACTAGTTGTTCCCTTCTCTGAGGAGTCATTCTCTGCCTTTTCTTCTCCATCCAATCCAGACCATCATGACGTCTTCTCATGGCCACAACTCGTCTCGGCAGAACTTGCCACACAAACATCTTAGACTCCATACTCCTCCAATATTTCCACATCCATAGTGCCCCCAATGGTGGTAATGCAACCTTGTGTCCCAAACAATAAAAGTTCCCCCAAATGTCTATGGGTCTCCTGTTTGTATACTAAGTTTTCATCTTCTTTTGTGTCCCAATATATTACGTAAATAAATCCTCAGTGCACTAAAGGAGCCAATCTCTTCCCTTTTAGATGCACAGGTCCAACTGTTCAATGTTTTCAGTACTTGTTGCACAATTTTCTGATCTCTAACAAGGAGCTTAATGGCAAAATTCCCAACAGGTGTTTGATACCTGAATTGCCCAATAAATTTAGGGAGTCAATGTGATTTGGGATTTAACAATCCTCCTTATCATACTGTTCACATTGTGACATCATGAGGTCAAGACAACACCTTACAATTGATCAGCAGGACCTCGCCATTGTCAGGCTTCAAGCAGGATGCTCTCAGACAGAAGTGGCCACTGAGCTTAGAGTGTCATCAGCAGGTTGTATATTGGGTGCATAGGTGTTCCATAGTTTTTTTGGGGGAGGGGGGTTTGGCATTGGACCATGAAAATGAGGGGGAGAGGTGGATACATAGTTCCACCACTGTTTTTTTGGGGCTTCATTTTTACAGCGTTCAGCATGTGGTATAAACGACAGCATAACTTTACTATGGTGGTTGTTACAATTACAATGATATACATTTTATATAGTTTTATTACTTTTACATGATAGAAATGCATTTGTAATAACTTGTTTTTTATATTGTCCTAATCTAGCAGCCATAAGTTTTTTTATTTTTCCATATATGGAACGGATTCTGGGCTTGTTTTTTGCAGGATGAGTTGAGGTTTTCATTGTTACCTTTATGGAGTTTATATGACGCTTTGATCGCTTTTTATTAAGGTTTTTGTGAGGCGTTTTGAACAAAATACAGCAATCCTTTTAGTTTTTATTTTTTTACAGCAGTCACCGTGCGGTATAAATGACATGCCATCTTTACTCAGCAAATCGATACAATTTGATACCAATTTCTATATATTATATATTTGTGTGTGTGTATGTGTGTGTATATATATATATATATAATATTATATATATATATATATATATATATATATATATAAAATTTCCCTGGTCTTACAAATCAAAAACACTTGTTGAAGTCTGTAGCTATGATACGACAGCTGCATTCCCCAGACATAAGCATTAGCTTAATCTTCCCCTCTTTCATCAATTCTTCAGTTACGCACCACAAAAATTTTGAACATTCTGTTTTTGAGACCTTTCTAAGGAGATAATACCAATCTGTTTACAACAACTGAATTCTGGTCGTCTTTGAGCTACAGGACGACCATCCCATTAGAAAAACTTGTTGTTGCTCCAATATGGTGGCTTTCAAGATGGCGGCTATGTTCAGGACAAAGCCAAAATTTTGACTAAATGTTATTGACACTCATTTGATACTTCTGTGTGTGATTATAACAAAGAGAACATCTACCGTACTTTTAATCTGGTTGACTGTATTATAAGCTAATGCTCATTTACATTTTATTTTTCACTTAGAAATGGTAACATTTCAAATTTGGGTTTCTTTTACCAGGTGAAGATTTGATGAGAGATTCCCATAAACTTCTTTTATCTCCATGTTCTAACACAGAAGATAATCATTCGTAGATTGACAAAACAAGAACCGGACATGAAATCATTGACGTAGATGAAAACCTGTTTCCACATTCAGTACATGGGAAAACCTTAAGTCCCGAATTGAGCCATCCAGAACGTCAGACGATTCCTTCAGGGCATAGACCATTTTCATGCCTGGAATGCGGGAAGTGTTACACTAGAAAAGCCTACCTTGTCCAGCATCAGAGAATTCACACAGGAGAGAAGCCGTTCTCATGTTCAGATTGCGGGAAGTGTTTTAACCAGAAACCCCTTCTTATTGCTCATCAAAGAATTCACACAGGGGAGAAACCGTTTTCATGTTCCGTATGCGGCAAACATTTTCAGAGGAAATATTCTCTTGTGCAACATCAGAGAATTCACACAGGGGAGAAGCCGTTCTCTTGCTCGGAATGTGGAAAGTGCTTCAAGCAAAGGTCACATCTCAGTAAACATCTGACCACTCACAAAAATGGGAAGCAAATTCCTTGGTCGATCATCTATGGAAAACTTTTTTTTCAGAAATTGGATGATATGCAACGGCTGAGAGCGCAGACGGGTGAGAAGTCGTTTTCATGTTTAGAGTGCGGAAAAATGTTTTAGTTGGAAAGGGGATCTTGTGCAACATCGGAGAATTCACTTAAAGAAGCTGCTTTCGTGCCCAGAATGTGGGAAATGTTTTGCTAGCACATCTGATCTTGTTAGACATCGGAAAACTCACACAGGAGAAAGTAATGATCTGGGTCAGAATGAAGAAAATTACATCTTGAGACTTCTGAGAACTTGAACTGTAGGTGGGAAAATTATTATTTTTTTATTTTCTTGTAATTTTACGTTAGGTCTTGTTAGTCTCTTCTGAGAATTCACACAGGAGGGAAGCCGGATTCATGTGCAGTATATGTATTGAAAATGTTTTGGTCAGAAGTCTGGTCTTGTGGAATATAAGAAGGGTCACTCAGAAGAGCAGATATTTTGGGCTTCGTCTACAAAGGATTGGTAACATTTTTACCATTGCCGCACCACTTTTTTTTTTTTTCTTTTGTTTAAACATAGGAAAAAAGCAGTAGAGAGTATATGGTCATAAAATTTGTAGCAAAAGTTAAAAATAGCACAAAAACCTCAGTAAGCATGAAAGTAAGACTGTAGGCACGAGTTCCTCTGGTGGGATGATGTAGTGAGTGTATTGTTTAATATATAGTGAAAGGGTCCATACATAGTATGTGGCTGCTGCATTGGAGCACTGAATACCTGCAGTACGGGACCATTTTATATGATCAGGACTGGGACAAGGTATTCTGATGCCCTAAGCAAATAAGGCACAAAGCGCACCCCAAATGGAAAATTCAGCCAACTGCCTGGGATGAAGTGGCACCCTAGGCGGTCACCTACCCATCATTCTGGCCCTGTATATGATGCCTTACTTTCCTGCTCACGGAGGCGAGCACATGTGCGGTGTGGGAAATTGGACGCCGATTCCTGCTGCGGCGTCCTAAACACGCTTTGCGCATGCTCGGAAGTCATCATCTTCCGGGCATGCGCACTTGGGAGGGACTGCTGGAAGTGGGGCATTGGACATTGCTCCCTCCGAACACGGTGCATGCGCTGCATAACGCTTCAGGTTTTAGCAATCCACACGGCATTATTAAAACTGGAGGGGATACACACAAATGCTACCCCTTGAGGAAGCAAGTGAACGTGAAACGCATTGGGGAGGCAAGTCTGGAAAATCAACATATAGAAAGGGAGAATCATTAAAATAACACTAAAATTATAGTCCATACAAAAAATGGACAGCACTAATACCAAAAAAGTCACTGACACTGGACAAACACTCCACGAAACTCTACCAAGTATATTAGACTAGCCTAAATATACTATCCTTAGCCTAGATATACAGGGTAATCGCCCAAAAAAGGTCCCTCAGTGATGACCTCACGTTCATGGATCACATGACGCTGCAGCCAATCTCTATCCTCAGCAGTGAGCAAATAGAATTGTAATTGGCTGAAGCATCCTGTGATCCATGAACGTGACATCATCGGTGAGAGACCCGAGTGGACAAATACTCTAGCAGCACTGAAATGGTGATGATGGGAGTGGTAAATATGGGGTCATTTTCTAGTTTAGCAAAGTTGGAGATGATGGGGAGGTTTTTAAATCTTGGGGAAAACCCTTTAAATTCTGAAGACTTGTTTATCAAAGTCCTTTAATGAACAATTTTCACTGCATTTTCTTCTTGTAGGTTTAGTTTTCAGACTTTATTTTTTTATATATACAAATGTGTTAAATTTAAAACTTTAATAAATATGTAAAAAAAAAAAAAAAAAAATAGTGCTTCAAACTGACTTTTTTTTTTTTTTTTTTTAACTCCGTAAGGCCATGTTCCACGGTTTTAAAATTTGGGAAAGTATTTCAGCCCGGGAAATTACGGGGCCGGAGTCCCAAAAAAATAATGGCGGGAAAACTTCCCCAGTAATTAGGGTTTAATCCACGGGGTTTCTCATAGAAAAACCATGGATTACGTCCCCTCCCCCTGCTGGAGAATCCCCGGGGGGGGGAGAAAAGTGAAATGGGGAAATTACCAGCGCCGCGGGTAATAATTTCTATGGGCCGGCGAGGGGGCCGGCCCCCCCCCCCCGGGCCCACACGGCATAATTTCGGGGCTTTAATTTTCGCCCTGAAAAATACCCCCCGTGCGACTTACCCTAATAGCTAAGGGTGTTTAAATGGCCTGAATTTTTCATCGGGTAATCCCTGACCCCAGCAAAATAAATCCAGGGTGGTGAACGTCAAGGGTTTATTGTGGAATGAGGTTAAATTTTTTTTATTAAACTCCTCCTTTTAAAAAATTACATTTCTCAAAAGGGGGTCCCGTAAAGGGAAAAAACCCAAAATAAGCAAAAGATTTGCCCACTCGAGGGTTTTACTCCCCCCAAAACCTGACAGTGTGGATGTTTTTTCGGTAAATTTCACTCGGGGGAAAAAGGGGAAAACCCCCCTTTTCCCCCCCCTCATTGACATGACCTATACATGTATTTTGCCACACAAGTTACATGTATGTAACCTTAAGTCAGGAGGGTTGTGTGGTCCATAAAATGGGTAACATACAAGTAATGGCGGGGTGTGGGTATATTTACAGGTTTTGTGAGGGAACAAGGTACCACACACGCCCTTTATTTATGTGAATTTTACCCCAAAAACCCCAAGGGGCCCCTTTGTAATATGTTTAATGTACCACACAAGCCATCGTTTTTGTGAAGTACCCACACAAAGCCATCGTATAAAATGTGAATGTACCAAAACACAGCCGGTTTTCCCTTATGTAAAAAATTTGGTTTAGGGGGGTTTTGTGTAGGTACATATAATTTAGCTTAATTTGCAATTGGGGTGTGGGAAAAAATAATAGGTTTTTTGGGGTTCTCCAGTAATTTATTTTTAATTTTTATTTTATTCATTAGGCCCCAAATTTTTTTTTGGGGTAATATGTCATTTTTAGACAATGATTACTTTTTTTTTTTAAATAATTGACGTCTAGCAGACATCATGTCTTACATACACTATAGGGTGTGCCGGCATCCTGACTATTTGCATAGGCTTTTTTTGCCTTTTTCCCTTTTTGATTTTTAAGA